>CANTUT010000381.1:0-193055 GCA_947687605.1 Reutealis trisperma
AATGATGCAATGTCACTTAGGGTATGATTGTGATGATGATATGATGATGAGGTAGATGAGCTTACGATTGGTGTATGACGGCTGCTAACTTGCTCATCGCCTACGTGCTGCTTCTTGGTCGAGTCAGTGTTGTTGACACAACTGCGACCTTTATATTTGATTAAGATGTAGTATTGAAACCAAGAGGGCCAAGATAGGGGATCGGCTTTCCATATTGAGAATTAGTGTGGTACTATGGAATATATTCCATCTTTGTATAATTTCATGAATTTTTTGTCTGTTTGGCATAGTGCATTAGCATTTATGACTGTTGAGTGGTATATTATATTAGGATCTATATAGCTCATCTGAGTCGAATGCTCATTTCTATTCAATTATTTTTCAGGTTGTGGAATGAGCTCGTGAAAAAATTTTAAATTGAGTTATACTACTGCCTTTTATCTTTCGGTAGTGTTCTGTATTTAAGTATTGAGTTATGTAAATGATATTTGTATATTTGTATATTAGTCTAGAACTCTGCAATGTCATCCCTATTATCTATATTCTGGTTAGTTGTTAGTGTATTATATTCCTTGAGTTGATAAGATGTTTATTAAGTAGAAACCAATTACATAGTATTTCAATTTTGAAATGTTAGCCTAGTGTGGTATTGATGTGAATTGATGTTTGGTTGGTTCTGGTTTATTTAGTCCTATAGCCTTATTTTGTAATAGTATTAATCCTTTAGTAAGTTGTCTAGCTTATTACGGGCACTGGTAGCCACTTTGTATCACCCTTGTCTTAGTGCCGATCATGTGCCTTTAGATTTGGATCATGACATCCAATTGCAAAATTAAAATAAAGGGACAAATTAATTATTTTTAAAAAAGCAGAAATAAATAAATAAATTATATTAAATTTTAACAACTAAATAGTAATTTGCCCATAATTTAAAGGTTTTTAAATAGTAATTTCCCATAATTTAAAGGTTTTTTTTTTTGGTCAGCCAAATTTTCTTAAGTGTATTTATGTGTAAATCAAAATTAAAATCTTTTCTAGATTGAGTTAAAAGCATATTCTCATAATTCAATTAATGTATTTAAAAAAAATTATATTTTAAATGCTGACACTAAACATAAAATTTTAATCAATAAAAAAGACAAATTTTCTTATATGTTAGAACGACCTTCGTGGTTAATTAGAATTAATATAATAGAAAAAAAAGTGAACTCATAATTACAACAAGTTGGAAAAAGTTTTAAAAGAGTAAAATAAATAACAAAGTTATTTATCAAGTAAATTTATTTTCATCAAATAAATAATAAAATTTATCTGTTCACTTATTTATTTTTCTTCAAGTACTGCAAAATAGATAAGGTGACAAGAAATATGATATAGATTCAATTGGACATGATATTACTAAACTTCCAATTATTATTATTCATTTGATTTATTTTGGCAAAAATAAAATCCAATTATTATTATTTTCTTTTCATCTCTTTAGTGATTTCATTTGTAATAAAAAAAAAGCCTTGAATCTAATCTAAAAATCTAAACATTGAGTAGTGAGATTCTGACATTATATGAATTTTAATATCATTTGTTATATTTCTGTGCGGGATCTTAACTCTAAAATTTCCTCTTAACTCTAAAATTTCCTCTTAACATGTGCTAGACTCTTAACTAATATGTGGCACAAACATACTAAAGACCGAACAGATATATATATATATATATATATATATATATATATATATATATATATATATATATATATATATATATATATATATATATATATATATATATATATATATATATATATATATATATATATATATATATAAGCGAACTAGGATCTATAAGATTTGATTGCCTTTCTATTACTTGAGAGTGAGAGATCTCAATAGTTAGAATGAATTCAATATGCAAAAAGAAAGGAAAGTGAATGGAATCTCTAAAGATTCTATGTACAAAAGAATATGAGTAAAGGAATAACAGACCCTATCAGAGTTTCCCTATTAAACAACATAAGCAAAAGCTTCACTAACTGCTTTATCCACACACACACACACACACATACATATATAGGTCCATTTTAGACTAATCAATTTGCTTGCCTCGGTTAGCTGGGGTAGAGAGAGAGAGAGAAGATTTGTCATCGCTAATGGACCGCCTTCCAATGATCACCAACCAGTAGATATCATACAAAGAGGAAGCCCAGTTCTCGATGAGTCTCCGGCTAGAAGCGCACCACCATAGGTCATCAGAGCAGTCCAATGCAGCCACTGGTGAGGATCTTCTAAAGTTGATTTTGACTAGCCCAAACTTTGTTCCTAGTGATTCTGGTATGGTTATACTCCTCTCCTCCTAATCTTTCATTTGGTACCTAGCTTGTCTAAAATGGTTAACCTTCAATTTGTTCAAAATTTTGGCAAAGACTGAAGCTGCTGACACTATTGTTTGGCGAAATCTAGCAAGCGAGGGAGAGTGACAGTGGTTTCTAGACTACTCGTATTGAAACAAATCCATTGATATCCATTTTTTCGTCAATCTCCTCCAACGATAGTTTTTTAGTGACCTTCCAATGAGTGTCACTCCACAGTTTAGAATTTGTTACAGACATTTAATTTGATCTTTGAATTTGATAATTCTATATATTACATTAGTAATGAGTTAGATGAAGAGTGTTAATGACATTTAATACAAGAGTTAAGTTATACTGTGTTTGAATCCATAGAAACCCAAGATATAGTTAGGTCTTTCATAACTATGAAATATGATTGTTAGTAAGGCTTAACAAATGAGAATTTATGATTTGATTTGAGAAATTAAGCTATATGGTTAAAGTTTTAAAAATCATAGTTAATATATGATTTGGGGATTTCATTTGTAGGCAAATGTGAGCCAAAGAAATGATGAGTTACGTGCATATTAAGGTGAGTTGAATTTAATTAAAAGATTATAGCAAGTGAAGAAAGTTATGAAATGTATTAATGCATAATAAACCATCATAAAGTACTTTTGTTTATTCTACCATTGACCTATTTGTTCTATATGACCTAAATTAATATGATTATTGCTATTATTATTATTCATTGATATCCATCATTGAAACCATGATCATTGTAAAACTTCATTGTTTTAATTCTATTGCCCATCGAGATCATGATTATTATTATTGCCTTATTTTTTATTAGAGGCCATTTGTGTCAAGGCTATATTGCATATTAAAGCCATTTAGGTTAATAAAATGATGAGCATGATACTATCATATTGAACATGACCAAGCTTATAATCATATGTAATAGAACTCCTAACTAATGGGGGACAAACCATTAGACCGTATGCACCGTTGATGCCTTACCTAGGGAAGGCAGTACCTTAGGCTTATGCTCAAAGAACTGTATGTTAAATATAAGTCTTACCTAGAGAGGGATGTGCTTTAGGTGTGTATTCAAAGAAATACACATTAAACATGAGATGTGATTACTCTGGGGTAGTGTTACAGTTCTCCCACAAGATAATTGATGTGATGAGATATGAGGAATTGATGGATATAATGAGATTGTTTTGTTATTACATTTATGATGCATACATGTATTGTTTATTGAAACCTTAATGACTTGATATGTATATGTACATGTGACCCTATGAACCATTGATTAATATATGTTAATACCATTGCTTATTGACTCATTGACTATTTGTAAAACCTTCTCATTCATATGCATTTTGTAATTTACTTTGTTGACGGATCACCATATTATATATGGATTTCAAGTTATATATTGAAAAGAATATAAGATAAAGATTGATTTGTATAGCTAAAGCTACTTGATCTTCCTTCTCCATCAAGAAGTACAATATATATGTTTATGCTTTATGAATGTATATTAATGATAAAATTTTAATGTTTCTTTTTATTGGTTGCTTTGTAGTACTGAAAGTTATAGATGTGTAGTAGTATAATGCATTATGATTATGTTGTTATGAGATATTATTGGATTTTCCTTTGTATCAGGGATGATGGCATATGACGATTTTGATCATAGTAGAAATGTGAATATAAATGGATTGTATTATGTGATGATTATATGATAGCAAGGTTCTGATATTGAGAGGGATGTTATGAGTGATTAGTTATATGATTCTATATTAGATTGATAGTAGGTATGGGTTGTATGGCCTTATGCCTACTTATATCCTAAGACCATCGAGACTATTGGAGTCGAGTCATAACCGAAAGAGCACAAAAAGATTGGGGTGCAAAGCCGGTTCTAAAACCATGTGAAAAACCTCATTGAATGGTGAGACCTAAATATTATATTAAAACTTGATACTATTTGTTATATTTTTATGTTGGATCTTCTAATCCTAGCATATGTATTAGGCTTTTATATAGCTAATGGCACAAGCAAACTAAGAGCCAAACAGATCTAGATCTACACATGTTAGACCTTACTAATACATAGCTATAGGCATGATGGAACACAAAAAAAAATACATGAAGATTGAGGTGCAAAGTTGGTTTTGATACTATATGAGAAATTTCAAATCCAATCCAAAAGTATAAGCAATTAAGTTGTTAGATTCAAACATTATATTAAATCTTTATACCATTTGTTCTCTTTTTATATAGGATCTTTTAGTTCTAACATCATTCATGTTAGATTAAATTCATAATGAAAAGCTTGTTTATCATAAATAAATTTTATATTTATAGATCCATATATTTTACGTTGGACATAAATAAAAATTTTTATTTAAAATTTTACTTCATTAGTTTCATGAAATTAGTTATACTTGAATTAAATCCTGCTAAATTTAGTAAAATTTGCAAATAAATTCAAAATTAATTTATTTACTAAGTTAAATTTAACTTAACTTAATAAAATTTATTGATTTTCAAATGAATTTTATATTTAATAATTAGGATAATAAATATGACAAAATTCATTTGCAAATAAAATAAATTGCTCATTAATTTTGATCCAAAACTATACAATTAAATTTCAATTTATAATAATAAAATCGCTCTATTTAACTTTTTGGTTCAAAAGGTCATAACTAAACTCATATTTACTAACAAGTAGTTTGTAACAAATGAACTATAAATGTGGAATTCATTTGAAAATGAATTCCAATGAATTCCCTTATTCAAAAAGATACTATTTAAAATATGGAATTCAATTGAATTTCATATTTTAATATTTGAAATAAATCTATCATTAAATTATTTATTTTCTGAAAATACCCTCAATGTAATAAATATAATTAAAAAATAATTATATTTTATATTTATAATTAATATATACTTTATAAATACAATGAAAAATTAGTTGAAAGAAAAATAAGTACAAAAAAGTAAAGAGAATAAAATATTAGAAAGTAGTAAGAGGAGAGAGAGTGTATAGTGAAAAAAAGAGAGAGAGAGAGAGAGAGAGATGAGAAAGAGAAAAGAGGAGGAAGAGAGAAAGGAGACAGGAGGGTGAGAGAGAACATGAATGAAAGAGAAAGGAAAAAGATAATTTTATCTATAGTATTATTTTATTAGTTTTATAGAATTCATTTGAAAATCTCACATATTTTAATAAAATTTGGTTTAGTTGTATTCAATTTTATAAAATTGAATTCGTAACATTAAAATTAATTTTTCTTTAATTTTTCAAATATAAAATTTTTTAAAAATGTAGAATTTGAAATAATTTTTATAAAATTTTATGAAATTCATTTGTTCCAAATTAGTTGTAAAAGATAACTTACTATGACACCCTCTAAAATTCATTATAATTACTACTTTAATCATTATGCTAATTTTAATGAAAAGAATGAGATTTTAAGAGATTAAAATATCTTATAAATATAAATAACTTAAAAATTAGCGTACATTTTGTTTTAAAATTAAAATATCATAACTTTCCTACATCTGTGAGTCAAGTGTCCTAGTCATAAATCCCAACATTCTATGTTAACAATTGAAATATAGTGATTCCTTAAAACAAATACTTTGTGTGTGTGTGTATATATATATATAGTGTCCTAATCATAAACCCCAACATTCTATGTTAACAATTGAAATATAGTGATTCCTTAAAACAAATACTCTGTGTGTGTATATATCACTAATGATTGTTCTGATAGATTTTTTTTGCTTTCCATGCAAATTGTAAGTTCAACTACAATTGTTTGAAATTGAATTTGATCAGTGTAAGATCTTCAAAGAAAAGATTAGTTTGGACCTTAGGTATGGGACTTTTTCTTGAAGAAACTCTTTAGATTCAACTTACAAAAAGGAGGGAACGTTAAAAGGCCAAGCCTTGACTTGACAATGCTACTTTAATGCTTAAGTTGGTGATAACAAGGGAGATTTTGGTCTTGAGGAAGAAGATGGCTTCCTATAGATATAGAGAGTATTTGAGACAAAAGAATAAGGTGAGAATATGGAGAATTAGCTACCTTAGGTTGGTGGTATCTCTAAACTTTTATACTTGGTGGATTCTTTCTCTTAGTTGGTGGTTAGTGATGTGACAAAGAGACATGCTCTATGTGATAGAAAAAGGCTATGCCTAGGCCATCATATCTTTCTATCTCACATGTGGGCATAGGAGCCACTCTTTATTTAACATAAAGTGGGTACATGAACTGGAGCAAAAAATATGACAAGTCACTTTTCTAAGGAGGGGCTCTTTGTGACATGGGGGCTCATTGTCTAAAGTTCTTAGTTTGAAGGTACTTGACTCATAACGGGTTCACAACTGAAAAGGTATGACTGAAGGGGTGCTCTAAGGGGGTTCTCTTCGACTAGTGTAAAGGTGAGAACATCAAGTAAGACCTTCATAGACCCTACATGGGCAGAGAGGTTGTTAGGCTCATCTAAGGGCTTAAGGTAAACTAGGCCCAAAAGGCATGACTAAAGGCCCCCTATTTTAGCAAGGACTGACTTGCTCAGAATCCTTATTGAAACATATCACTTCAAAATATTCACTCAAAACTACTTCTCTCGCTTCCCACAAGTTCTTGTGTTCTTCGTCTTTGCTTATATGATGAGGTGGCCTAGTCAAGAAGGATGAGTGTTTAATTGCATCTACTAAACTTCTTGACAGCTACAATTCTTCATTAAATCTGAGCAAGGGAAGGCTAGAAAATGCATTTTTATGCAACTGAGTAATTATATGGCACTTTTTACTATGCACTAGTTTGTCTTTTTTCTACCTCAAATTTCTCTATAAACCTTTCACCCTTTCATTCACTCTACCCACACCTCACACACACTCACCTTACTCTCTCAAAGCTCACCCGACATTGGTGAGCTCTCATCTTTTTTTTTTTAATTACTTCTTTTTTTATATATATTTTTATTCTTATTATTTATATTTTTCTTAATTTAATGATGATAATTAATTCTTTTAATTTTTTAAATTAAATTTTTTCTCAATTATTTTTTCCTCTCTCTCTCTCTCTCTCTCTCTTTTATCATACTTACTTGTTTGCTTCTCATTGTGCTTGTCAGATTTATCACTCTCATAGTAATGGCCTTAAGATCTTTTCATGGATCTTCCTCCTCTCGCTGTGCCACTCCCTCTGTATCGAATAGACTGCATGGGCACTTGTACGATATGCCAAAGGAAAATTTCAACCCTTCATTTTTCTTGTTAGATCTCAAGAGACATGCCTTTTACAATGGTCATCTAGCGGCTAGTATCTCACAACGATCATTTTCAGTTCTATCTTTTTCTTAGGAATCTTAAATTGATATGTGTTCTGTATGTCATCATCTTTTTTTTTTTTTGCTTGCATACATGTTTACTAGTCCATTGCATACTTCGACCATTAAAAAAAAGGGGTGGAAGGAGCAACCTAGAGGTAATGATTAGGTCCATCCCTCAAGAAAGTGCTTCCAGAAGCTTATTAAAGCCTACCAGGTTCATCAACTTTCTAGGGGTGAAGACGTCTGGCCACATCAACATGAACTTCATTAAAAGCCTTAGCTGAGAGATGGTGGGATACCACTAACACTTTCTACTTCACGTACAAGGAGTTGACTTGTACCTGCGTGACTTGTATATGATCTTGTTAATTCAATTTAGGACCCGACTTTTGGATGTATGCAATGCTTGAAGGCAGGCTTTCTCTCCTGTTGAGACCCAGGCCTTGCTCATCATTGACCCTCCTAGAGATAACATTGGGGTTAAGCATTTTGTCTTGAATGACAATTTGATTCATTAGGGGCTATGGGAGATCTAAATTTCAACAAGGTCGTAGCTCGATTGTGTCTATTAGTGATGACTGGTGCATCTTTGCACATAACATGAGGGATAAGGTGGATCTTAACTTCCTTATGAGATTGGCTCACATGCATAAGTGGGGAAAATTTGATTAGGGTGGCACTGTTTTGAGTGCCATATTCCACGAGATGATTGACCTATCTCGGAGGAATATTTTGTCTATTGGTGGGACGGTTATCTTTTGAGAGGTATGTGTCAGGTGTCTTTAGGTATATTGCCTTTACAATCACACATTTTGAGATTCTAACAATTCTATGCCATAAATCTGGGCCTACAAGTATATTTCGTTCATTACCTTGGGCTGATCATGTAGTGGCTAAATGACTTCCCCTCAAGGAAAAGTTGGGCGGAGATGAGCTAGGCCACTTCTCACAATCATAATCCCCTGACATTCTAGGCTTTTTTTGATCAGCTGGTGGAGTGATAGTATCTTTCTTATCTTCCTTCTTCTTTTATTTTGCTTTGGCTTGCTAATTAATTACTTTATTTGTTTGTTGCTATTGGCAGATCGTGAGGCTCTTTTAGAGAGAGGATGTTGTATGCCCCCTTTGCAGGCTTTATAAAGGCCATTTCACATAGTAAAATATTATTGCAATCTCCCTACTTCAGTTTGTACTACTTGGGCGATAGGGTACACTTTCAGATGTTTGGGTCATGATAGGTGCCCAGTTATTTACCTGTAGATATGAGGTACGGGATGGACATCTTGGTCAGTCTAGAGCTTTTTAATGGTGATAGGGGATACCTCTTTCCACTTTTTGATAGGCATTATCGTGACTTCTACATCCACTTTTTGAAGTAACAGATTACACCACAAAGGCATTCTTCTATTACACCTGCTATGATGAGGGAAACCCCTCAGTCGTTAGTTTTTGAAGCCCCTATCATTAGCTCTTCTGGTGGTCCCATTCCTAGCTATGATCATAGTGGGTGGAGCCATACTCCTGAGGTCTCACCCTTGGAAGGAGAGTTCCGTGTGCCAGAGGAGATCTTTTATTATGATGCTGATGGCTCCATAAGGGTCTGGCGGCTCCTCGATGTTATCTGTCTGGGTATACAACCCGTTCTTGATGACATCGAGATATGTCCTTCTTACATCTCTGCCCCTAAAAAGGATCCATATTTGAGGTGCCACTGTGTCTTGTTATGCTTAGAACGGATCCGAAACACTTAATACTGACTTCCTTCTTTTATTTAGCTAGCCTAGGAATTCACTCAGTGTAATTACAACATCTCCTACAGGATGGAGAATGTCATTTCTGGTGTGCTCGCACGTGCTCATCTGTTAGAGTCACAAGACTAGGGTGAGGAGGTGCTCCTTGGATGCAACGGAGGGGAGGCCAATGACTGCAGCTTTCTTCATATCATTGTGGACTTCTTTCCATGTCTTTTATATTTCCTTGGATGACTGTACTCTCACTTCCTAGGGACATGGAACTATTTTAGGATGATTGTATTTTCTATTTTATGCAATAATGTTTGTACATTTTATTTATGTTATATGTATGATTGATGCATGCCTATGTATGTATGATTTGCTATGTGACTCTTTTGTTATCTTGCTTTGCGAATGCATGCTTTAAGATGAAATGAATTCATGTCATGAATGAATATTTTTTGGCTTAGTTTGCTGAATTATAGCTCTGTTCTGGCCTTGTAAGGTTTCAAAAGTGTTCCATTTTGAGTCTTGCATCCCTAAAGAGGGAAAAAAAAAAGTCTATGTTTCAACTTTAGACTTTGGAATTGAGTCATAGGGACCTAAGAAGGAGAAGAAAAATCAAAGGAAGGGCTCGTATAGGGCACATCTGCTGGGACGGGGTGCAAATCTGCATGCATATATAGTAGTCGCTCAACACCTTTGTAGATCCACATAGAGGGCACACAGATCTGCACACCCTTCTAGCGGCAGAGCCATTTTTTCTACAGCTTCTAGGTACTTTTGTGATATTGACACCTTGAAGCCTATATATGGGCAAGAATTTTAAGGTAGATTTATCCATTTATTGATTTAAGACCAAAACTTACCATTTATCAAATTTCTTTTCTCTTGCTAGGTTTTTTGACTTTTCTCGCTCTTTTCCACTACCTTTTCACATTTATGGATTTGTATTTCAGCTATTACATATACATGTAGATAAAGAAACTTGATAAAGTATACAAGATAAATTTGAGTAGATATGGGATTGTAGCCATACTGACTTTGAAAAGAGTTCAGGTGGATTGGGACTTTTTGAGGGTTTGCTTCTGATTTTGGGATAGAGTGGTCCATGTGTGTTTATTTGGCATGGGTATGGAGGAGATATTTCCCATATTTGAGGAGTTCGATCTAGAGGTAATTTTAATAGTGCCAGAATTCAGAGTTAGGCATTATAGGGTTTTTTAAGAGTTTTTAGCTCTGTTAGGGGACACATCTAGTCGAATGGTGGTAGAGAAGTAAGTGAATGTAACTGCCTTCATTGAGAATTATGATTCCAGTAACTAGGGTGATATAGAAAGACAGAGACTCAAGATGCAGGCCTTGGTTTTTTGCTTGACAATAGGATATCTATTTTTTAGGTCCATTAGTTAGGGGATGCTAGAGTGGCGAGCTTGGCAATGCAGATGGAGTAGAGTCTCTCCATAGTTGGCACTATATTGATAGAGATTTTGATGAGTCTCGATTGCTTTGTTTGGGATTTAGAGATGTGGACTATCTCTCCTGTTGTTCTCCAAGTGAGGAAAATTTGTTTATTCTTACCCTTTCCATTGCAAATATTCTAATTTTCGATTTTTGATTTTTTTGCAAGTATGGTTAATGGATCACTTGAGAGTGGTTGCTCCTCCAGCCAGGAACTCACATACAGCCATTCACTATCGGATGTGGCTTATTTTGGTGAGGCAAGGATCAGTTTGAGAGTGGATTGGATGGCTTTTAGAGCTTACCCTAGAGGACATACTCTGGCATTGTCAGTTGTATAGGATGAGGTCTTTTATGATAATGAGCAATGGGTGTCAAGTGGTCTGGCTGCTGGAATTGACATGGACATCATTCTATCAAAGTAAGAAGGTCTTGCGGCAAAATGGGTCAAATTTAGGATGTGCCCCTAATCGTATCCTTTTTTTAGAGTCTATGCAGATTGTTGCCCCTATTTCTAGGGCTATTAGAGGACTTTGGATGAGGAGTTTTTATACAGTGAGGCCAAAGGTCGGTTTTGATACTACTAAGAGGTACTATAGCTAGTTGACTGAGACTGTTTGGCCAGTCAAAAGAGAGCATCTGATTGCTTTAGTTAGGAAGATTAAGAGCGACGAGATGCAGGAGGTGGTTGCTGGAGGTATAGGTGACTAGGGGACTACTACTAAGATGGAAGAGATGACCCATACTATGGCGAAGACTAGAGGTACCATAGGGGACCGATATTACAGGCTTCAATGGTGACTCAGATTATTGTGATCGTAACTCAGAGTACTGTGACTGTAGTTAGACATTAAGGTGAGACTACTGTGGTCGCACAAAAGAGGGTTACATCAATTAGTGCACAAAGAAGGACTATTGTTGCCATAGTATAGAGAAAAGCTCCAACTATAGCAACTTTGACACAGAGGAGGATTACAGTGAGCACTTTGGGAATTACTAGCACTCATAAGAGAGTTTCAGACATGACTATAGGGAATAGTTCTAAAGTCATTAGGACTCAGAGTAGGCCGACCAAAGTGACTGCAAAGAATAATTCTAGTACTATAAATGCCCCAACTATTGATGTTGTGAAGGAGGACACAAATACTAGGATCAGGATTGTGATAGCTGAGAAGATTGTGGTAGAGTCTAGCTTTGAGGGAGATGTGCATCCTAGAAGGAGGAGGAGGAGGGTTGCTAAGATAGAGATACTTATCTGTTTATTTCCTGTTCAGTAGCTATTAAGACTTTTGTTATAGGTTTTCTATTTTGTACATGCATGCTAGTTGACACTACTACAGGATAAGCTATAAGTATAGAAAGAGGCTATCCTTTTTTGTGATGATGGATTGTATGCTCTTATAAAATCTAATTATCATTATATGAGATATTTTTACTTCTGCTCTAATTTTTGCCTAAGCCGTCCTTTCAAATTTTTAATTTAATAAGCATTTTTTATCTTTTTCTTTAATTTTTTTGTTATTTTTATTTAGATAAGAGAACCAAATAAGTGATGTATTAGGCATATAGAAAATGAGAATGTGACCTAAACAAAATATTTTTATATTACGATTCAGAACTTACCTGAGTCTGGCTGCCTACGCAGCCTTTACAATTATCATTTTTTTTCATTTTCCACTTTTTAGATAGAATCAAGTCCACGTAGTTCTAATTACATTACTTTGCATAGAAAATAAATAGAAAGATGCAAATATCATTCTTAAACAAAATATCTTTTCAACTGATCCAGATTGTAGGGATTAGAGAATTCACTTTCATCCACGTTTATGAGAATGGTGCCTCTACCAAATAAAATCTTCTTCAACACATACGGTCTGACCCAATTTGGTCTAAACTTTCCTCTTGGGCCATGAAGTAGGGCTCAAATATCTTTCAGAACCAAATTCTTTTCTTTCATGCTCCTGTACTTTACCTTCTTATTAAAATGTCTGGCTAGCCTCTGTTAGTAGCCCTGAATCTTATACAAGGCATCTATTCTCTTCTCATTAATAACATTCAACTACCCATGATACCCTTTGATCCAGTCTGCCTTGCTCAACTGGCTTTCTCTTAGTGTTCGCCTCAAAATAACCTATCAAAAAGCGACCTGCAAGTATACGAGACAATTGTAGTATATCGAAAACACCCAAGGTCGTATCTCTTAAGGAATTGCAAATGAAAATATTCGTCTCAATGTAAAACAAATTAAATGAAAAGAAATTAAATGATTTGATTTGATTTTGAAAAGAAATAATTTGCAAAATAGGAAATTAAAAATAAATGTGGATTAAAATGCAATAGGTTTTAAAACAATGAATGAATGATGCCTAGGGTTTGTATTCAGTTTGTCAATCCTATATGTTCATGAATATACCCAATTGATTACTCTAAAGCCTTAGTTTCTAACAATTCAAAGAATAAAAATTAATCTATTAGCAATCGCATTCATAGAAATCATTATATCAAATCATATATCAAAAACTAAAGCATAATTTTAAAACTTATATTTCTAATTCATTTTAAGATCCTAAAGGAATGAATTCTGGAATTGAACTTCAACTCTCGTTCCTTTGTTCAAAACCTAAGTCAAACAATCAATCAATTCAATTAGGAATAATAAAAATAATCAAAAGGGATTATATTCAATTCCATATCATGAACATCATACAAACCCTAGACAAGGATGAAATTAGCTTATGGAAAATAAAGAAATCATCATAACCTTATTATAATCAAAAGAATTCATCATCAATTCTATCAATTCAATAATCCGAAAGAATTATAAATAAGAATTAAACTACACTAATCTATCTGTTTTATCTGATTCAATCTCTTGAATCTTCATAAAGGAATTCCCAAGAATAAAATTCTCCTCTAAGCGTTGAAATCTAAAAACCAAAATAAAATTGAGAAAAGAGAAAAATTAGAAGAGAAGATATTATCCCCCAAAATTCCCCAAAATCTAAAATCAAGATCAAGCCTAAAATCCCCCCCCCCCCCCTTCCTTTTCTTCCTCCAGACATCCCTATTTATAATAACAAAACTTCTTATTTAGTTTCTACTTTCCTAAAATAATTTAGGATTGAAAATCCTTGAAAATCTCAGAAAATCTTCATTATCTGCTCAAAAGTCATGCAACGGGTGTTAGAATTGGCAGCTAGGCATTGGGATAAGCAAGCAGTAGGAAGCAAGTTGCTGCAGGGCATTAGGGGACTTCAGCGGACGCTGCTAGGCTTGCTGGTGTGAACCCTCAAATTTACACCTTTAGACAACCGGCACTCAATTATGAACCTATAAAATCAAACTGGACTTAAATCGAATTTGAAACGGGTCGGAACAGAGTAAAAAGGGGATGTGTGGGCCATAGGGACTGTACAAGGCGGCCCGTGACCGCACAGTCTCTACGCAGTACTGCACAGAGCCTATGCGAAATCGTATAGCTCCTATATGGTACCGCACAGGTCCTGTGCGGTTACCATGTGCTCACCTGCCTTCTATGCAGTTTCCAAGGATTCCTATGCAGTTTTGTGTATTGGGAAGTGAATCCCACATCTGAAGCTTGCCATTTCTGCTCCCAACCCTTTCCCTATAAAATCAATACCTTCCTACCTCATTTCTACACTCAAAATTGCTTAATCAAAATAATTGATTTCAAAGCAATCAACATTTTTTAAGGTTTGGTCCAAAAGGAACAAACTTTTAGTTTAAAATTTTATTTTATTTTATTTCATTTTGTTAGGGTGGTCGTTTCGAGGTAGCTCTCCTTAAATCAAGTCCGAGGAGGTCCTAATAATGCCGTCCGAGTTCCTGTTCTAAGGTTGTTGTTCTGCTGAGCTGAAAAGGTGGAATTTGAATCCGGTCGTCCGCTTCATCCGCCCTACGTCCCCAAATCCCGTCCTTGTAAGGTAATTATTTTCTTGTTTTCTTATTTTGTTTTATTTTGTTTTAGTGTTTCTTTTGCTTTATATTATTTTGTTTGTTTTGTTCTATTTGTCTTTTTTAGGATTGCTTAGTTTATTCTTTTCATTTATTGTTTCCTTGTTTGGAATGTTTTATCACTTTCTTTCATTATTTTGAGGCATGTTAATTAGAATATGATTTAGTCAACTAGATAAACGATATGAATTATTGCATCGACTTGTTAATTAAAACCTAACCTAATTAACAACTTGGTAATCAATAATTCTGCTTGTTTAATCAATCAACCCACCTTTCATTTAATGAACTGAAATATGATAAAATGGCTAGGCTAAACTAACCCATTTCGCAAGAAGGGCGAACTACGTGGATTTTGATTCCCATTCAAAAGGATACATAGGCTTGCTTGTTTAAAGCATCAAATCCAATTTAAATAAAATGTAATCATTCTCTTGTATGTTATTTTATCAATAAACTCTTTTCTTTGCGATATTTGATTTTAGTTTGTTTTCTTTATTATATTGATGTTGTCTTTCTTTTACAGTATTTTTCTTCAATAATTACTTTATAATTGTTTTGGGGAATGTGTGACTTCCCTAGAACCCATAAGGGCTAAAGGAAGTATCCCCTATTTTGGTTTTGAATTGTAAAGTTAATTCCTTTACTTTATTTGCTTTATTACTTTGAATGAATGTTTATTTATTTGTTTATTCATGCATTATATAATTGTTCATGCATTATGTAAACTATTCATGAAATTCATTTTAAGTCATTTTTATATTAAATTTGCCAAACTAATCATTTTTCTAAATAAACCAAAAACCTAGTCTCCGAATCCTCTTTGGTTTCAAGACTAGTGATCTTCTCTTTTGGGATATTAATTAGAGTCAATTTGGGTTTTTCCCTTAATCTTTTCCTAAATAAAATAAAGTTAAAGTGGCAACTATTTTCAAAAATCAACCAACCTGAATCTGAGGGTTCTATCGTGAGTTCAAACCCAAATGAGTATTTTGATTCCACTTAGCAGATCGGATCAGTGCTCGAGCGAGGCCTCACAGTTGGCGACTCCACTAAGGAACACCTTCTTTTTTATAAAAGAAATAAGAGGACTACCAATTGGTTTAAAATCAAAGTTTGGCATTTTTAATATAGAAATGATTTTCATGCATCATTTGCACTGGCTCCTTGCCTTTCAAACTAGATTTCTTAGGAAAACAATGGATAGAAAGTAACATCGAGTGGGTAACTCTCCTTGGGTCTATTCGTCGATAGTGAAATCATCCACCCCGCAATGAATCGTTTGATCCTTTCAAAGGTGCAATGAGCATGCACATATTATTGGACCCATGCGAGGCTCCTTGACTCACATGTGGTTAGGTATATCGCTGCTCTAGTGTGATAGGTACCCTATCCAAACCACCTTTACCCTTTCATGTAATGGATCTAGAACTTGGACCATAGGTTGTATGTACCTTAAATCAAGCTTATTTGCATATCCACGAAATAGCTTTTCATTCATACATTCATGCATACATGTATAAACTCAAGAACCTTGAACAAAGTGCAAAAGCCCATCATCCCAAATGAAAAACTGCTAGCCCAAAGCCCATAATCTATTCATCATCATCCAAAAGTTTGTGCTTGCTTTGAATCTTGATTTTTCCCTATCTTTAAGACAAACACTTACCCTTTTTTGTTTGACCCTTGTAAGGTATCTAAGATGGCTGAAGAAACCAGCAACCTTCCCATTGGCACTAACCTAACTCTGACTCATTAAGAGGAAGAGACCTCTCAAATGGAAGCAGTCATGACTAGCCTTCTAGTGAGACAAGAGAAGCAACTTTCAACTATAGAGAGAAATTTTCAGGCTGCTCTAGAAGCTTAGAAAGCCTAGTTTTAAGAACAAAGACGGTCAATCCTTGAAGAGGTCTGAAAGTATGATTGGCCAAGTCTCCATTAATCCCATTAATCCAGTTGTGACCTCACCTACCTTAAACATAAGTCATATAGTCTATGGCCTGACACAAATATCCACAAACATTGCCTCCTCCTCCAAAACAACCATTGACCTTACTGATAAAGGAAAAGTAGTAGCTAATGCACCATCCATTCAATTGTCAAATATCACTACCCCACTTATGCAAAATCCCAATATCTCATCACAGCCCATATAAATTGCTACTCACTCTGCTGCTTCCTCCCTCGTGGATCCTTTTCAAGGGAAGGAACTTTTCTCACATCCTGAGCTAAAGCCCTTTATGGAGAAATTTGAAGTCTTGGAGAAGACCATTAAGAATCTAAAGAGGCATGATTACTTGGTTGATGTTAATGACTTGACCCTCTTTCCCAATGCTGGATTTTCACCCAAGTTTAAAATGCCAAACCTTGATAGATTCGATAGGACCATTTGCCTCAAAACTCACCTGAAAATGTATGTGGGGGCGATGAAGCCATTTGGAGTGGATGATGAACTTTTGGCTTAGTTATTTCAACAATCCCTTATTGGAACTCCAATGAAGTGGTTATTTGACCTTAACAAAAATTAGAAAGAACTTGGGATGACATATGCAATGCATTTGTCAAGCAGTACCATTACAATGTTGAGGTTGATATAACAAGAAAGGATTTAGAGACAACTAAGCAGCTTCCTAAGAAGTCCTTCTCCACATTCCTTATGAGGTGGAGGACTAAGACTACTCAAATGGTAAACCGCCTCACTAAGCAAGAACAGATTGACATTATTGTAAAAAAACCTTCTCCCAGTTTACTAGAACCATCTCCTAAGCCAATATCTACCAGACTTTAAAGCCCTCATTTCCACTGCTTCCAAAATAGAGGATTTAATCCAGAGCGGTCACTTGAAAGATGAATCCTCTAACCCTAGATACAAGAAAAACATACCATACCAATCCAATGTTAACTCCTCAACAAATCAAAAAAGGGGGGAGGTATCAACCATTTCTCACCACCAGCAAACCATTTCACACCATTAGCCATTGAGACTGGAAAGGAGAACCTTCACTGATCTTGGGGTCCCATTGGTTATAATCTATAAGAAAGCACTAGAAGCAAAAATGATAAAGCCTCTAGAATCCAGAGCACCTCCAAATCCATTACCCAAATACTACAACCCCAATGAATACTATGAGTATCATCAAGGAGCTGGGCATAAGACTAATGCTTACAAAGCCCTGAAACACAAAATCCAAGACTTAATTGATAGTGGTGATATCATCCCACCAAAAGCCAAGCCTAACATCACCACTAATCCACTTCCAAACCACAAAGTCAACTTCATCATCGCTTTTAACCCTAAATTAGATCATATCTCTCTGATTTGATTAGCTTTTGATTTTTGTTGTGTGCTCGATTTGAGCGATTTGCTTGAGGAAATAGACACCATAACTAGAAGTGGCAGATTTCACCAGACACTAACCCCTCAAACCAACCAACCACTAGTATAGCCTATTTCACTTCCAACTGAGAAATTTAAAGGGAGTCTTGAACCTGATGAAGACCCCATCCTTAAACAACTCAAAAGGACCCATGTCAACATATCCATTTGGAGCCTAATCCAGTCATCCTACCCTCATCGCCAAGCTCTTTGCAAGGCATTGAGTCAATGCCAAGATCCAATAGATGTCACCCCTAAAACCTTGGTAGCCTCACTCACTAGTGCCACTAGAGCTACTGCCATCTCCTTCACCGACCATGATTTGCCTAAAGGGGGGCCAAGCCATAACCATGCTCTTTACATAACTATCCTAACTTGTGGTAAGACTGTCCTAATGGTACTGGTAGATAATGGGTCAGCTTTGAATGTGTGCCCACTAAAAGTAGCTAGTTGTTTGGGATTGGAAGTCTCAGACTTTACACCTTCAGATCAAATCATAGGGGCTTATGACAATACTAAAAGAAAGGTGTTAGGCGTAACTACTTTGGATGTCACCATTAGCCCTATCACTGCTTCCATCCCCTTTCAAATTATTGATGTTCTAGCATGCTTTAATCTCCTCCTTGGAAGGCCTTAGATTCATCAAGCTAAAGCCATCCCTTCATCTTTGCATCAGAAGCTCAAGTTCCCTTATAGAACTTCCATTGTAACCATTAAGGGGGATGGACATGGGAGGAGTGAGACCCCAAACCCTATGCCCATACTGGAAATTTAACCTGAACAAGCTTTGTTGCCACTCACTGGGTTCTCTTTCAACACCATCTCGTTCATTAAAGCAGAGGGAGGTAAAGAATATGTTCCTTTTGATTTTGATCCTTATAGTAATATTGTTGTTGCTAACATGATGAGGAATATGAATTACTTTCCTAGATTGGGTTTAGGCAAGGGCCAACAAGGAATAAGCAGTTTCAAGGAGTACCCCATAGCCACTCCACCTTTTAGGCTTGGCTATGAACCAACTAAAGAAGACCTGGCTGAAATGGAAAAAAAAAAAAGGGCTAAGGAGAGGGTGAAAGCCCTAAAGAGAGGTGAGTCCTATGATTGGCCCATGCGCCCCTATTTTAAAACTCTAAATGGCTACTTTGTGAAAGAAGTAAAGATTTTCCTTATTGTGGTTTTCTTAAACCGTGGGTCTTTCCTATTTCCAAGAAACTGATACCGAGATTTGAAATATTCTTTGATGTTAGGTTAAGCATGGAGGATTATAAGATGATTTTCATTTTGGAGTAGGATTGAGAGGAAAATATAGAGGCCAATCTCTTTGAGTAGGCCCTTATGATCGGAGTAGAAGAAGAGATACATCCCACTCATTTAATCCAACCAACCCAAACTCGACTCGACAACTATTACTATAAAGGAGGAGGTGACTAGTCAGAGTTCCCATCGGAATCCTCATCAGAGTCTCAGTCTGACCCGGAGTCTGAGCTAAAGTCTCTTAAGTCTTTTTCTTCATTTTCTTCTTTCAAGTCTATAAATAATCATTCTTTCAATTTTGATGTAACCATGGACAATGATTTTTCATTTGCAATAAGAAATTTGAGTTTTCTTCTTATGATCCTATGTCTTTTGTTTCACTAAATGCTTTATCCAATTTGAATAATACATCCAAAAAAGAGATAAATGAAATAAAAAATGATACAAGCAAAGAACCAATCAATACTGACACTAATGAGAATCCCAAAACTACTTTCATTGCATCTGTATGTTATAACAAGGATGGCTTTGTCAAGTTGATCCAAGAGTTTGTTAACTGCTTTGTATGGACACCTAAGGACATGACTGGCATAGACCCAAGCATAGCAGTGCATAAGATCCCCACCTATGAACATGTAAAGCCTATCAAGTAGAAGTTGCAAAGGCTAAAGACAAAATGGTCATTGCCAATTAAAGAAGAGATTACCAAGCAACTGGACAATGGATTCATAGAGCCGATCACATACCCTTCATGGTTAGCCAATATTGTTCTAGCTCCAAAGAAAGATGGTAAAGTGTGAATATGTGTTGACTATCAGGATCTGAACAAAGCCTACCCTATGGATGATTTCCCACTACCTCATATTGACCTATTGGTTGACCATATAGCAAGGTCTAAAATAGTCTCCTTGACTTATTTGTACACTGGTTATAACCAAATTCGGGTTCATCCACTAGACAAAGAGAAGACTACTTTTGTGACTGAATGGGTAACTTATTGTTATAAGGTAATGCTGTTTGGGTTGAAGAATACTAGAGCAACTTATCAAAGGATGGCTACACTATCTTCCATGACATGATCCACAATGATATTGAAATATATGTGAATGACATGGTGATAAAATTTGAAACAGCTGAAGGGCACTTAGAAGCATTAAGGCGATTCTTCCTCAGACTTTGCCAGTATAACCTAAGCTCAACCCAGCAAAATGCCTCTTTGGCTCATCATCAGGGGTTTTCCTTGGGTACATGGTTAGTAAAAAAGGGATTGAGGTTGATCCAACCAAGTCAAAGGTGATTTTAGAAATGCCACCTCCTAAGACAGAGAAGGAGATTAGAGGTTTCTTGGGATGGCTCCAATACATTAGTCAATTCATCTCTCAATTGGCTATTATATGTGGGCTTATATTCAGGTTATTGAAGAAAGGGGCCCTTAAGTAATGGAACGAAAATTGCCAAAAGGCCTTTGAAGCAATCAAAGAATACCTCCTGAACCCCCTATCCTGCAACCATCTAGACCAAGTAAGCCATTACTCCTATACCTCTTTGTCACTCAAGAGGCTATCGGGGCAATGCTTGCTCAAAATTCCCCAGACTCACACAAAGAAAATGCCATCTACTACCTAAGCAAGTGATTGCTCGCCCATGAACTTAATTACAACCAAATTGAAAAGTTATGCCTTGCTTTGGTATGGGTTTGCTATAAACTCCAACATTACCTCAGCTCCTACACCACTTATGTACTTGCTGAAAAGAGCCCTTTGAAATTCCTTTTCAAGAGGCTGGTTCTTGATAGTAAGATGGCAAGATGGATGGTTGTTCTAGCAGTGTATGATTTGAAGTATGTCTAGAGGAAGGCTATAAAGGGAAGTGTAATAGCTGATAATTAGTTGCAGCTCTTATAGACGGCAAATGGTCTGAACTAGAATTCCCTAACGAGGATATTATGGAACTAAAACCTGAAGTTTGGAAGCTTTTCTTTGATAGTGCAGCAAATAACAAAGGTTATGGTGCTAGAATTGTCATGGTTACCCTTAAGGGAGACAGTTTGCCCGTGGCTGTTAAGCTAGCTTTTGAAGTAACAAATAATGAAGCTGAATATAAAGCATGTATTGCTTGGTTAAAAGTTGCTATAAACCTCAGAATTGACTAGTTGGAGGTTTATGGGGATTCAAATCTGATTGTGTCTCAAACTTTGGGTAAATGGAAGATAAAAGAGGAGCATTTGGTTCCTTATCATAAGCGCCCGGATGATCTTGCGAAGAACTTTCATGATTTATCATTCCATTATCTGCCTAGGGCTAAAAATTAGTTTGCAGATGCTTTAGCCACTCTTGCATCGATGCTGGATATGAGTGATGGAGAGATAATCAGACCTGTAGTGGTTGAGGTGAAAAGGGAACCCGGTTATCACACCATTTGTATGCACATTCATTTGGTTGATTAGAAACCCTGGTTTTGGGATATCTTCAACTACCTGCAAAATGATGAATACTCGGAAGGGGCAACCAAATCAGAAAGAAGAACTCTAAGGCAGTTGGCTAGCAATTTCATCCTAAATAGGGATGTCTTGTACAAAAGAGCATGGGACAATATATACTTGAGGTGTGTAACTAAAAATGAAGCTCAGAAAATCATGGAATGGGTCCACGGTGGTGAAGAAGGTCCTCACATAAATGGGATTGCATTAGCTCGGAAGATAATGAATTTGGGGTATTTCTAGTTGACTATGAATTAAGACTGTGCCAAATTTATGCAAAGATGCCATAAATGCTAGATTTATGCAAAACTCCAAAAGTAACCTCCTATTCCACTCAAACCAATCGCAACGCCTTAACCTTTTGCAACTTGGGGTATTGATGTCATCAGGAGGATAAGCCCTAAATCTTCTGTCGGACATGAATACATCTTAGTTGTGATTGACTATTTCTTAAAATGGGTTAAGGCTGCTCTTTACCAAGTGTTGGATTCCAAAAGAGTAGCTCAGTTTATCTGAACTAACATCCTTTGTCGGTTTGGAGTTCCTTTTGAAATCATCACGAATAATGGGTCACATTTTTAGAAAGAAGTGGTCTAATTATTGAAGAAAGAAAAGATCCAACATTATAGATCCTCTCCCTACCAACCTTAAACCAATGGCGCAGTTGAAGCAGCCAACAAGACACTAAAAACCCTCTTACAGAAGATGATTGTTAATCACAAGAATTAGCATCAACAGTTGCCATTTGCTTTATGGGGGTACCGCACTTCCATTTATACCCCAACAGGTGCAACCCCTTACTCATTAGTATATGGTATGGAAGTTGTTTTGCTAATTAAGGTTGAAATCATATCAGCTAGAATCATGAGAGAAAGTCAGTTGGAAGAAACAAAATGGATAAAGGGTTACCGTGATCAACTTAACACCATTGATGAAAAGAGAATGGATGCCTTATATCGGATTCAAGGTTATCAGTAGAAGAAATCAAAGCACTTTAACAAAAGAGTCAAGGGCACAGGCTTGAAAAAAGAAAATTTGGTTTTAAAAGAAATCAGAGCTCCTACGCATGATCCCAAGGAAAAATTTAGACCAAATTAGGCTGGACCTTATATACTCAAAAAGATCCTATCAAGTGGAGCTGCTATTCTCATGGATTTAGACAGGGTGGAGTTCGCCAGTCCATGCAACTTGGATCAACTTAAGCATTATTTTATGTGAATGTTAGTTTTTTTTTTCATGCATTATGTAATTAGAACTACCCGAACCTGATTCTCCAAAATATTTGCTAATTAGTCTAGATTGAAAAGATGTAAGGAGATACATAGGTAGCCCATTGTGGGTCTGGTCCAATTTTTTAATAAAAATTACCATTTTGTGCTTCCATCATTTGGTTCTCTGCTTGTAAAAAAAAAAAAGGAATAATAGAAATAAATAAATAAATAATAAATAAAATAATAAAAAATTATGTATTATTCAAAGTTCATCTAAAGAATAAAATCGGTGTAAACACAAGATCCAAAAATGACAAATCTATTGTCCATGGCTATATCTAAAGCCCTAAGTCCTAAAGTCCTAAAGTCCTAAAAGTCTAAGCCACTTTCTTCTTTCCCTTTGGATCATCTATCTCAGGAGCAATCTCTTTTGTAACCTCCTCATCCTCGATTTCATGTAGCAGGGCCACCCTCCTCTTCTTCTCTATAGGCCAAAACATAGCAATCCACCACAAATTATACTCCTCCAGCCTGTCAAACCTGTGAGATGGGAGAATAGTATGAAAGCCTCTCATCTAGCCATTCATAACAGCCCTAGCCACAGTGGATGTAATTAGAGTAAATTGGAACATAGCGCCATCAGGAGGAACTCCTTATGCGTGACCCATTTGTCTCAGAACTCATGTCCCCTTATATAAGGTTACCATATGCAACCCCAGAAGATAGACCATCCAACAACGAAAACTCATGATCATGAATTTCTTTATCTTGTACTAAGGGCAGAACCATAACAACTACTTTGAATCAAACTCAAGTAACCATGAGACCCACTCCCTCTCTGAGCTAAATTTGTGAATTATCTTTCGTGACCTATACCAAGAGGTTGAGTAATCCCTTCGAGTAAGAGGAGCAACCACCTTTAAATGATCCCTAAGCCATATCTGCTTTGGAATATAATTATGTGAAAAGGAGTAAAAGGAAAGAAGGATACAAGAAGGAAAGTTTAAAAAACATACTTGTAGAATTATTGGGCTCACAGACTATAATCCATCACTCCTATATGCTCAATCCAAACTAAGAATGGTCTCAGCCAAGACAATTGCAGCAATCAAGCATCCATCTTCCATTTGTCTCACCAACTCTGTTATCTTAATATCTCCCTAACCCACAGGACCTATAAATAAAAAGCCTGAAACCAAGCAGAAAGATAAGGCTCGCATACTATGATCTTGCTAGACATCATCCTCAAAATCCTTGGGGTCGAGGAACTCGGCAATCACAGTAGTAAGATCAACCCAATCCCCCATAACCATAGGGCTAACAATTGCCACATCTAATCCCAGAAGCCTTTGGAAAGAGTTAAAATAGCCTACCCTTTCAACTGGAGTAGTTAGGTTTGCTTTGGGATCATACCCTAAGAGTACACTAAACTCTTCAAAAGTAGGGCACATCTCTTCCATACTTGCCCTAAACCTAAACACATAAACATCTATATCCCAAAATTTCAAACATGCCCTCAAGAAATCCCAATCAATCCTCACACCCCTTAGGGTTGGCATGGCACTGATCCCAAACCTCCCTAGATTGATTCGTTCCACTTGTTCAAGGTTCTTAGTCCATAAATGCATAGAGTGAGTGAAGTAGGGTTCCATGGGAGAGAAAGAAAAAAAAAAAAAAAAGGAGAAAGAAAAAAAAAAGAGAGAAGAAATAATAGAAGAAAGAAATAAATAAAGAAAGAAAAAGGGCAAAAAAGAAAGAAAAAAGAATGGGAAAAGAAAGAGAAAAAGCCTGAAAAGGAAAGAAAAATTAAGAGAAAAGCTTACCAAGGGTCAACGAAAAGTTAAAGTGAAGTTTTGGGCACCAAAGGGACCTATTTATAAAAAAAAATGACTAAAAGACAGAATCTTGCTATCAGAACCACAGAAGATCTATGCAAAACCACAGAGAAATTGTCCAGTGACCGCACAGAATCTTTGCAATTCTACACAAGCCCACACACCAACCTCAACCTTTTTTGGCCATCGATGTAGTCCATCGTGCAATTTCTT
Source organism: Reutealis trisperma (assembly GCA_947687605.1). Classification (NCBI taxonomy): domain Eukaryota; kingdom Viridiplantae; phylum Streptophyta; class Magnoliopsida; order Malpighiales; family Euphorbiaceae; genus Reutealis; species Reutealis trisperma. Next base: position 25,228 of record CANTUT010000381.1, read on the forward strand.
AGTCAGAAAAGAGAAATGAGTAAAATGACTGAAAGGGGTCCAATCATGCATTTTGCATCCATAAGCATACATAAAACCCAAATGAGTATTTTGATTCCACTTAGCAGATCGGACCGGTGCTCGGGCGAGGTTTTCCTTAAATCAACTTTACTTCCAACATTAAGTGCCACGCCCCAAACCCGAGGGCACGTGACTGGCACTAGGACACAGGAAATGCACGTGGCTACCAGTGCCTGTAGTAAGCCTAATCCAAGACACACAACTGAAAGCCCAAACTGAAAAGGGCTATGGGCCCAAATAGGTTAAGCAAATCCAAAAGAATCACAACATAAAAATAAAGATCTCATTGAGCCAACAACTCATTTATTTCATTTATCTCAAAAATCTAGTAAATTACAAAAGTTCTGCTTAACAACATATTTCAACTCTTTAAGATACATATCTTAGTATTAAACAAAATACAAATACAAGATGTAACATTGCAGAGTTCTAGAGCTATAATACAAATATACATCTATTACATGTATTCTTAATAGCCAATAATACAAACTACTGCCAAAGAGAAATTGACAGTTTACTCAGTTACAAGTCCTTCACAAGCTCATTCCCTGACCTGAAAACAACAAGATAAACAGGAATGAGCGTTCGACTCAGTGAATGATACCAGCTAACATATTAAACCGGTATCCTACAAATGGACTCTAATGCACATGTTATGTATTATGTCACAGAGACAGACAATTCATATCATCAAACAAGGACGAGATATGGTCCACAGTACCACTCTAATACTTAATATGAGGAGCCAATCCCCCTATCCTGACTCTCTGAATCCAATAATCTATCTCTTATATCCAAGGGGCCCAGCCATCACTGGTCTGTACCACACAGCCCTGACTCGACTAACAGCAGCCCTGGCGATGAGCAGGCCCGGCCGACATCCATCAGTCATAGTTCATCTTCTGAATCTCAACAGAATCATAATCATAATAGTATCTATATCCATATTCACCTCAAAAGTCTCTAAGTGGTACTGCATCCTCCTGACCTCCATCCATCAATCACAACCACAATATAGCACAGAATACAGAATATCAGTTCATCATTCCATTCACAGTCAAATGTTACATGCTTATATATGCAGTAGTAGTGCATAATATACATATATATACACACAGTAATGCATATGAAATGAAGACAGGATAATACATTAATGAGTATCACTCACCTAACTAACGACACTTCCAACTGGCTTCCCTCGGAAGTGCGACCTTGACGACAGAAGTCAAATACATTGATTCTAAATAACAAACGATATGATTAGAACAAGAATGACTCACTTAACTAGAATAAACCTTTATCACGAATTAAGATAAACAATGCTCACCGAAAAACATAAACGTTAACCAATCGTCACAAACTCATTATCGACGAACTCGTCTCAATGCGTAGAATCTGGAAATACAATTCGTTTCTTCTGGTTCGTCGAAACTTGAGTCAGCAGTCCAGTCGATCACCGGAGTTCGGTCAAAATCAACATCATCCAAAATTAGTAATTTATATACCAAATTAAAGTTTAGAGAAAGGGGAGTCCGATGGTACCAAAATCACCTTGAACGAATGTCAGAACTGGCTAGAATTTAGCTCGGAAGTTTCTACCGGCAGACGTTGCGGCGGCTGGCAACGGCTGACGGCGGCGATCTTCGGTGGACGGCTTGGTCAGCACCTCAGGAACCTCCCTGGTCGGCGCGTGTCAACTTCCGGTGACCGGACGGCTATCCGATGGCAAGCAGTTCTCCTTCTTCTCTCTCTCTCTCTCTCTCTCTCTCTTTCTCTCTCTCGACTACCTCTCCCTGCAGGCAGCCTGCACTCCTTCTCTCTCTCTCTCTCTCTCTATATATATATATATATATATATATATATATATATATATATACTAATGATAATAATAATAATAATAATAATAATAATAATAATAATAATAATAATGAAAATGATAGTAATAATAATAATAATACTAATAATCATAATAATAATAATAACAACAATAATACTACTAATAATAATCATACTAATAATAATAATAATAATAATATCACTAATAACACAATAATAATGATAATAATAATAATAATAACAATAATTCATAGTTTACATATTAAGAATAATAATTTACAACATAAACTTCTATATATATAACAATAATACTATGGACGATAATAATAATTCAATTAATACAATTTATTCATAATAATAGTAATTATAATGGAAATCCAAACTTCCGATAAAGATATTATAATTAAACTTATAATATTAATGAATACCTTTATTGATACTCAAAAATACAATTTCTCCAAAAACTTACATTAACATTTTCCTAATAATATACATATATAATACTTAAAGAAAATTACCATTAACAATACATATTCAAATAGTATGAATATTTATAATTTAGTAAAATATAATTCTAATTCTTACTTTAATAAGGAAAATAATAAAATATACATTTTAATAAAATATAACTTATAATATTTACTTAATTAAATCAATAAAATAATAAAATATTATCATTCCATATAAAATAGGATTTTTGAAAAATAATTGAAAATTCAGGGTATTTCAATTCTTCCCCTCTTAAGAAAATTCATCCTCGAATTTTCAAACAAAACACTTTACAATAAAACTTATCCACCACACTTCCACTACACACTCCAATACACTTTAAACCATAGGTAAGGTAACATAACAAATCAATTTCAACAAAACACAAAATTATATAACCAAACCGCCAATAAAATCTTTCTAATACAATATCTAATCACCTTTTATTCCTATATCTTGGTTTAATCATAGCTAAAACTAACACAATTCTTGATTTCACATTCGATCAATTATAATCTTAAACAGATCTTATCTTTAAGTCTTTATCAATACTAAAGCTAATATTAATGCCTAACTTATTATTTCCATTTTATTACTTATTATATCAATTCGATAAGAATCCAACAAATAACTCTAAGTTAATAACACTCTTAATATTTCATAATTCATTTCCAGACTATTACTTAATCTCTCATAATCTCGATAAATATTCTCATGTCTAATTATTCATGACAGTAACTCCGATAGTAATTTCCTTAATCATTTCATCAAGTAAAACATATCAATACTTAATAGTTTGCTTCAACTAATCCTCAATATATATCACCTTTGTCAAGGGTTTCCTTCCTCGAGGACAACCAAAAATGGTACTTATCAACATATATGCATAAGTACTAATTAATATACAAAACCAATAATTTTACCATTCATTTCAACATCCTTTATATTAACAGAGTCATTAAGAAATTTGGTTAACTCTAAACACATCTGATCTGCTGACAATTATTTTCGACTTACTTTCGTTCCATAAAATACTTTAACATCATAGCTTAAACAGCTATTACTTCACAACCCTATACACTTAACCTATAACATCATTCTATTTCTAAATTTCCATCAACATTTCATTATCTTTCATATTTCTAATCCTTCCATTTATGCACATAAAATAAGAAATTCATTATTATTACTTATACTCAATAAAATCTCCACGCAAGATTTATGTCTTTCTCAATTTTTGTCATTCCATTTTATTCTCAACTTAAATATATATACTTCATGAATATGTTCAAATAATAACTCTACTTATGGCATACTAAAATTCTTTTCCTTAATAAAATCAGTACTTAATCTTTAGTCATTCCTCCAACATAGCATAAAATCTAATACCTTAAAATATTATCTCATTCCGAGAACTTAAATCCACTTCAAGTATGTCTAAAATTATTTAAATTTGCAAAACTATTTAAAATCATTCGTAGTAATTAAAACATTTTCACTTTTATTTTAGAACTCAAGGTACTCTGTCCAGCGATACTACACAATATGCAATTTTAATGCAATACTCAATGAAGGACAAGATGTATGAATAATGACTAATAACTTTATGATGCGTGACTCAACAGATGTAGACAGACAGACACACTGGACATAGGTACAGAGTCCTAAAATAATAAATTCTCAAAACTGATGTTAAAATCATACTTTAAAATCAATTATCATCGTTAAATCCATTTAAAGCATTCCGTTTCCAAATCATTTAAAATTTTTAATAAATTATTTATACCCTTTTCTGGATTAAGTTCTCGGGGATCCTTAAATTCAATTTCTTACATTTCTTAAATTCTAAACTAAAACCATATTATAGTCTTTGTTCTATTTCAATAGAATACCCCCAACTCAATAAACCTTATAATCATCAAATTCATTCCACTTAAATCTATGAACTCTTAAATCATCACAGTCATTAAAAATTATACAAAATACACCCAAACTTAATTATGCAAAGTATACCAATACTTAATTATTCTTATATACTATATTAAACATAACTTTATACAGAAAAAGGGGTGCAACACCTAGGGTTACACAATCTACTGAAGTAGTGTCTCTAGTCCCATTACCTGCCTCAACAAGCCTCCACACATCACAACTCAAATGAAAAGAGAAAAAAATTATTCCATCACAACAAGGAAAAAGAAGAAAATATACTTATACTGATCCAGGGCCCTGCAAACCTAGCAGGTCTCATACCATAACTACCACTGACATCCACTGCAAATTTCTTAACCTATCACTTCTTGATAGGCTCATGCGAGGGAGACAAATTCATAACATCATCATCATCCTCATCATACTGGCTAAAAAAGGCCATCTCATCAAATTCAGTAGAGTCTGAAGAAGGCTCTATATGGTGAGTCCAAATGTGATTCGTCAGGTCAAACTTATCATTATTAGGCACTCTGGGCTGAGGACCATCTCTCCGGTATAGTTCCTTAAGACAATTCTAATCCTAATCATCTAGAGCATTATCAATCTCACAACAATACTCAGAAGAAAAATCCCACCATGGAGCATCAGGTTCACTAGGGGGCCACATCTCACACAAAGGAGCATTGTTTTTCTTGCACATAAAGTGCTGAAGGGAAGTAACCTCATTGAAATAATCAAACACATCCTTATAAAATGAAAAGTAACATGACTTATAGATAAGAACTTGAGGATTCACGACCAAACGAGTGCTTGAAAGATCGCTTATAGTAGTATAAAGATGATGGAAAACCAACAGAGTTTGAACGGTAGGACCATCTATCCAAAAAGACTTACCCAAACTCGTGATATGAAATCTCATCCACTGGTCCAAAGGATTAAACCAACGCAGGAAAGTAACCAAATGCGGATTAGTTGCATTATTGCCGTCCAAACACTGGATATACCTCAAAAAATAAAGGAGCTGAATTTCTATAGCAATATGATAGAGATGAAGGAAATACCACATAAAGCAAAGGAATTCTTTAGGCCATATCCAAAATGAATCCACTGTCATATCCATGAAAGCATATGGCCTCAGAAAAGGACATTCAGGATGGATAGTTAGTTCTTTCACAAATCGAGAGCCATACTTTCAAATGAGACATGTTTGATACTTAAAGATCTGCTCAGAGGCCAAATTCTTAAAGGCTCTTTCAGAAATATTGCTTTGGATCTCTGGGGGAAGGACTTGGTAAAGAAAAGGATCAGGTCTAGGGGGAGAGGAAGATGAAGAAGATGCCATAAAATTAAGGTAATAAATAGAAGGGATAACTATTAGGTCAAGAGAAAACTTTTAACTGAGGAAGAAAGTTAGAACTAGGTAATGAGTTGCCTAATACCTGTATCTCCAATAAATAATGAACTCAACTTCCTTATCGATAAAACTACAGTAAACTTTCCTCGAAAATTGGTTTAGCTAATAACAAAGTCTTGTCTGAATATAACTGATGAAACTAGTCAAACAACTACAGCCCTCAACCCTATCTAAAATGACAAATGTTCAATTGCATTTGGCTGGAAATAATCATATCACTTCACGAGATAAATAGAAATGGGGCAAGCTAGGGCTTATCTTATCTTTTAGATAATAGAGTACTCCCCGTACAATAGAATACTAGTAAAGAAATCTCCAGACCCGATACTCTAATAATCAAGAAAAACAAAGATGTCACTGACATTACCACATCTCTTATACTTTCTAACTGATAATTAACAACTGTATTAAATCTTAACAGATAAGCATTAAGCATGTTGTTAACTAACATCTCAACATAACACCACATTAACGCTGAATTAGAAGCAAGAGAAACTCAAAAGACAATTAGGAATCCTATATTCTGCATGTTACCAAAACAAGGACCCAGAACACTGAATATATTAAAAGTCACAAGATCTTTACTCTGATACCACTTTTGTCACGCCCCAAACCCGAGGGCACGTGACCAGCACTAGGACACGGGAAATGCACGTGGCTATTAGTGCCCGTAGTAAGCCTAACCCAAGACACACAACTGAAAGCCCAAACTGAAAAGGGCTATGGGCCCAAATAGGTTAAGCAGATCCAAAAGAATCACAACATAAAAATAAAGATCTCATTGAACCAATAACTCATTTATTTCATTTATCTTAAAAATCTAGTAAATTACAAAAGTTCTACTTAACAACATATTTCAACTCTTTAAGATATATATTTGAGTATTAAACAAAATACAAATACAAGATGTAACATTGCGGAGTTCTAGAGCTATAATACAAATATACATCTATTACATGTATTCTTAATAGCCAATAATACAAACTACTGCCAAAGAGAAATTGGCAGTTTACTCAGTTACAAGTCCTTCACAAGCTCATTCCCTGACCTGAAAACAACAAGATGAACAGGAATGAGCGTTTGACTCAGTGAATGATACCAGCTAACATATTAAACCGGTATCCTACAAATGGACTCTAATGCACATGTTATGTATTATGTCACAGAGACAGACAATTCATATCATCAAACAAGGACGAGATACGGTCCACAGTACCACTCTAATACTCAATATGGGGAGCCAATCCCCCTATCCTGGCTCTCTGAATCTAATAATCTATCTCTTATATCCAAGGGGCCCGGCCATCACTAGTCTGTACCACACAGCCCTGACCCGACTGACAGCAGCTCTAGCAATGAGCAGGCCCGATCGACATCCATCAGTCATAGCTCATCTTTTGAATCTCAACAGAATCATAATCATAATAGTATCTATATCTATATTCATCTCAAAAGTCCCTAAGTGGTACTGCATCCTCCTGACCTCCATCCGTCAATCACAACCACAATATAGCACATAATACAAAATATCAGTTCATTATTCCATTCACAGTCAAATGTTAGATGCTTATATATGCAGTAGCAGTGCATAATATACATATATATACACACAGTAATGCATATGAAATGAAGACAGGATAATACATTAGTGAGTATCACTCACCTAACTGACGACACTTCCAACTGGCTTCCCTCGGAAGTGCGACCTTGACAACAGAAGTCAGATACATTGATTCTGAATAACAAACGATATGATTAGAACAAGAATGACTCACTTAACTATAATAAACCTTTATCACGAATTACGATAAATAATGCTCACTAAAAAACATGAACGTTAACCAATCATCACAAACTCACTATCAACGGACTTGTCTCAACGCGTAGAATCCGGAAATACAATTCATTTCTTCTGGTTTGTTGAAACTTGAGTCGGCAGTCTGGTCGATCACTGGAGTTCGGTCAAAATCAACATCATCCAAAATTAGTAATTTATATACCAAATTAAAGCTTAGAGAAAGAGGAGTCCGATGGTACCAAAATCACCTTGAACGGACATCGGAACTGGTCAAAATTTAGCTTGGAAGTTTCTGCCGGTGGATGTTGCGGTGGCGCATGCGGCGGTTGGCGACGACTGACGGCGACGATCTTTGGTGGACGGCTTGGTCAACACCTCAGGAACCTCCCTAGCTGGCGCATGTCGACTTTCGGTGACCGGACGGCGGTCTGATGGCAGGCAGTTCTCCTTCTTCTCTCTCTCTCTCTCTCTCTCGGATGCCTCTCCTTGCAGGCAGCCTGCACTCCTTCTCTATATATATATATACTAATGATAATAATAATAATAATAATAATAATAATAATAATAATAATAATAATAATAATGAAAATGATAGTAATAATAATAATAATACTAATAATCATAATAATAATAATAACAACAATAATAATACTAATAATAATCATACTAATAATAATAATAATATTATCACTAATAACACAATAATAATGATAATAATAATAATAATAACAATAATTCATAATTTACATATTAAGAATAATAATTTATAACATAAACTTCTATATATATAACAATAATACTATGGACGATAATAATAATTCAATTAATACAATTTATTCATAATAATAGTAATTATAATGGAAATCCAAACTTCCGATAAAGATATTATAATTAAACTTATAATATTAATGAATACCTTTATTGATACTCAAAAATACAATTTCTCCAAAAACTCACATTAACATTTTCCTAATAATATACATATATAATACTTAAATAAAATTACCATTAATAATACATATTAAAATAGTATGAATATTTATAATTTAGTAAAATATAATTCCAATTCTTACTTTAATAAGGAAAATAATAAAATATACATTTTAATAAAATATAACTTATAATATTTACTTAATTAAATCAATAAAATAATAAAATATTATCATTCCATACAAAATAGAATTGTTGAAAAATAATTGAAAATTCAGGGTATTTCATTAAGGCCGAATAGATAGCCTTGATTTTAGTTTTTTAAACATTAAGGCTGGACAGATAGCTTTGATTGAGATTTATCTTAGATCATTTTTACTTCTAATATTAAGGTTGGACAGATAGCCTTGATTGAAATATTTTTTTATCTTCTAACATTAGAGCTGAACAGATAGTCTTAATTGAAATTCACCAAGACTATTCTCGCATCCAACGTCAAGGCCTGACTGATAGCCATTGACAAAACCTCATTTTACCCATAAATGTCTAGTAACGATCACCTAGGCATCCATGTCGTTCTTATCCCTGCTCCTTTATCAATATTCTTTTGAAACTTCACCCATAAATGTTTAGTAATGATCACCTAAATATTTCTATGGTTTGTTTTTTTTATCTATCCTTTACTGATAAAAAAAAAAAAAAGAAAAGAAAAGAAAAGAAAACAAGCATGTCTTTCACCCAAACATGTTTTAATCCTGACTTAGACATCCTTTTGGTTCATTTTCTCCATCCCCGGGTTTACTATCATCAGAATGGCTTTTTGGTCAAGCCTATTCTGATAAGGGGGCAGCTGTGAACCTTTAAATTTGCACCTTCAGACAACTAGCACTCAATTACGAACTCATAGAATTAAATCGGGCTTAAATCGGAGCTAAAACGAACGAGAACGGAGTCAAAAACGGCAGGCAGTCTCATGGTGATCGCACAAGCCCTGTGTGGAATCGTACAAGGCCTTTACAGAATTGCAGAGGCTCTGTGCGAAATCAAACAGGTCCTGTGCAGCAACAGTTTGCTCTGTGCATTCTGTACAGTCTCGATGTTGCCGTGTGCAGTTCCCGAAGCCTCTTATGTGGTTTCCTGCATTAGGAAGCAAATCCCATATTGAAAGTTCACCATTTGCACTGCCAAGTCTCTTTTTATAAAAGCTCCACCTCCCTACCTCATTTCCACACTCAGAATTGCTTAATCAAATTAATTGATTTCAAAGCAATCAACATTTTTTAAGGTTTGGTCCAAAAAGAACGAACTTTTAGTTTAAATTTTTATTTGGGTGGTCGTTTTGAGGTAGCTCTCCTCAAATCAGTCTGAGGAGGTCCTAATAATGCCATTTGAGTAGCCGTTTGAAGGTTGTCATTCCATCGAGCTGAGAAGGTGCAATTACGATATGGTCGTCCACTTCATCCATCCTACGTCCCCAAGCCTCGTCCTCATAAGGTATTTATTTTCTTCTTTTGTTATTTTTGTTTTGTTTTCTTAGGATTGCTTAGTTTATTCTTTTTGTTTATTATTTCTTTGCTTTACATGATTTATCATTTTCTTTCATTATTTTGAGGTATGTTGATTAGAATATGATTTAGTCAACTAGGTAAACGATTTGAATTGTTGCATTGACTTGTTAATTAAAACGTGACTTAATTAACAACTCAGTAATCAATCAACTCACCTTTCAATCAATAAACTAAAATATGATAAATGGCTAGGCTAAACTAACTCCTTCATAGGAAGGGTGAACTACGTGGATTTTGATTCCCATTTAAAGGGATATGTAGGCTTGCTTGTTTAAAGCATCAAATCCAATTTAAATAAAATATAACCTTTCTCTTGTATGTTACTTTATGAATTAGTTCTTTTCTTTGTGATATTTACTTCTAGTTTATTTTCTTTATTATAATATTGACTTTGTCTTTCTTTTGCAGTATTTTTCTTTAATAATTACTTTAGCATAATTTTGAAGAATGTGTGACTTTCTTAGAACCCATAAGGGCTAGAGGAAGTATCCCCTATTTTAGTTTTGAATTATAATGTTAATTCTTTTACTTTATTTACTTTTATTGCTTTGAATGAATGTTCATTTATTTATTTATTCATGCATTATATAATTGTTCATGCATTATGTAAATTATTCATGAAATTTATTTTAAGTCATTTTATATTAAATTTGCCAAACTAATCATTTTTCTAAATAAACCAAAAACCTAGTCCCTGAATTCTCTTTGGTTTCGAGGCTAGTGATCTTTTTCTTTTGGGATATTAATTGAAGTCAATTTGGGTTTTTCCTTAATCTTTTTCCAAATAAAATAAAATTAGGGTAGCAGCTCTTTTCAAAAATCAACCAATCTAAACTTGAGGGTTCCTTCGTGAGTTCAAACCCAAATGAGCATTTTGATCTCACTTGGTAGATCGGACTGGTGCTCGGGCGAGACCTCATAATTGGTTGCAGGAGGCAAGCTGTGGCATGGCACTAGGGCTTCATTTCTACCGCAATGACATTCCTCTTGCCATGTTGTACAACGTTCCGCCGAATTTTCCAATTTAGCCCAAGTCTTTTCCATTTTTTTAATTATTAATGCAACTGAAAATAACTAAACAAACACATTAAAAGCATCATAAAATAAACTATAAATTAATAATTAAAAGAATAAAAAATAAGATAAAATTATGAAAAAACACATCTGTTAGTAGCCTTGAATCTTATACAAGATATCTATTCTCTTCTTATTAATAGCATTCAACTACCTATGATATCCTTTGATCTAGTCTGCCTTACTCAACTTGCTTTCTCTCATTATCCTAGCAGAGAGAATTTGTATTTCAATAGGAAGGACAACCTCCATTCCATAGACCAAAGTGTATGGGGTTGCCCCTGTTGGAGTATGAACAGTGGTTCTGTATCCCCATAAGGCTGCAGATAGTCATTCATGCCAATGCCTATGTTTCTAAATAACTTTTTGTAGAATAGTCTTAATGGTCTTATTAGCAATTTCAACTGCACCATTAGTCTGTGGCTGGTAAGGAGATGAGCAGTAATGTTGAATCCTTTTTGTCTGGAATAAGTGGACTACCTCCTTCTGAAAGTGAGAGCCATTATCCATGATTATCTCCAAGAGGGTTCCAAACTGACAAAGAATATTGGTTAGGATGAAGTGCGCCACCTTCTTTGCATTTAGGACCTGATATGGCATTACCCTAATCTACTTTGTGAAGTAGTCTACAATGACTAAAATGTATTCATGCCTACTATAAGACTTCAGAGATAATCTTCTAATGATACCTATGCCCCAGGTAGTAAAAGGCTATGACGTCACTATGGAATTCAAAGGAACAGGGGGTCAATGCTAAAGTTTAGCAAAGATCTAACATTTATGGCACTTCTGTACATACTTTGTGTAGTCCTCATTCATGGTCATCTAAAAGTAGCCTAGGTTTGCCATCTTTTATGCCAAAGCTATTTCATTCATATGTGAGCCTTCTTCTCTACCATAGATCCATTTCATGATTTGCTAGGCTTCTTCTTCAGTCACACACCACATATGGATGTTATCCTAGGCTCTCTTATACAACACATCACTATTGGGTATAAAACTAGCAGATAGTTGCCTTAGGGTTCTTTAATTTGCTTTGGAGACCCTTTTTAGATACTATCTATTCTTGATGTAATTAAGGATATCCCAAAACCAGAGCTTAGTATTAGCCGACTGAAGATTCATGCACATAGTGTAATACCCAAGTTGCTGCTTTACTTCAATGACAACAGGCCTATATATTTCATTATCGCTCATGTCTATCATTGAGGCTAAGGTGTGCATTGGCAAATTGATTTTTTGCTTTTGGCAAGTAGTGAAAAGAGAATGCATGAAAATTCTCAGCTAAGTCATCAAGCATTGATGGTAAGGAACTAAATACTCTTCTCTAATCTTTCACTCACCGAGAGCTTGGGAAACAATGAGGTTAGAGTCATTGTAGACTTCCAGGTAATCTATTCTCATGTTAATGGTCACCTCTAGACCAACTATACATACTTTATATTCTGCTTTATTATTGGTCACCTCAAAAGCCAGCTTAATTACCATGGGTAGATGATCTCCTTTAGGAGTGACAAGAACTATGCCAGCTCTATAACCTTTACTATTAGAGGCACCATCGAAGAATAACTTCCATACTTCAGGGTCTATGATCAAGATGTCCTCATCTGGGAACTCAGGTTGAAATACTTCACCTTCCACAGGAGTTATAGCCAATTGATCAACAATTATGCTCCTTTAACTGCCTTTCTTGAGATGTACTTTAGGTTAAATATTGTGAGAATTGCCATCCATCATGCCATCTTACTATCAAGAACTAGCCTCTCCATAAGAAATTTTAAGCGGCTCCTGTCAGCTAGCACATGGGTTATATATGAACATAGATAATACTAAAGCTTATGGCACACCCAGACTAAGGCTAGGCATAGCCGCTCAGTCTGGTTATACTTAAGCTCATAAGCCAGTATACGTTTCTCAAATAGTATATGGCATTCTCTTTGTATGAGTCCAAAGCATTTTGTACTGAGCATCTCATCTATAGCTTCTAAAGTTATTGATAAATAGAGCAATAATGGTTGACTTGGCCTTAGAGGTTGCAATACATGTGGATTCAGAAGGTATTTCTTGATTCTGTCAAAGACTTCTTACCATTCTTCATTCCACCACTTAGAGGCTCTTATCCTTAGTAGCTTGAAAATTGGCACATAGGTATCTAGCAATTGTGTAATGAAATGGCTGATATACTATAAGCGACCCAACAAAACTCTAACATCTTTTTTAGTTTTAGGAGGGGGCATTTCTATGATTGCTTTTGACTTGGTTGAATTCACTTTTATACCTCTCTAGTTAACCAGATGCCCCAGAAACACACGTTAAAAGGTACTAAAAATGCACTTAGCTTGAGATTGTACTATTTGAGCCTAGTGAAGAATCGATCTAGGGCTTCTAAATGTCCCTCAGGAGTTTCAAAACCATGTCGTCCACATACACCTCAACATCTTTATGCATCATGTCATGAAAAATAGTAATGGCCATTCTCTGATAAGTTGTCCTAGCATTTTTAGGCCTAAAAGGCATTACCCAATAATAGTAAGTGCCATACATTGTCATAAAAGACATATTTTCCTTATTAGGGGCATAGATTTGGATCTAGTTGTGGCCAGTATAGAGGTCATTCAAAGAGACCAATGATGCACCAGCCATACAGTCCACAAGCAAATCGATATAAGGCAGAGGAAAATCATCCTTTCAGTAGGCCTTCTTGATGTCCCTATAGTCAATGCACATTCGAACCTTTCCATCTTTCTTAGGTACGAGCACTATGTTGGCCAACCATGAAGGGTAGGTGATAAGCTCGATGAATCTATTATTTAGCAACTTGGTTACTTCTTCCTTAATCTTCAAAGACCATTTTGTCTTCATTGTTCTCAGTTTCTGCTTTACAGGCTTCATGTGTTCGTAAGTTGGGATCTTATGAATTGCGATGCTTGGATCTACCCCTACCATATCCTTAGGTTCTCATGCGAAATAGTTTAAGAACTCACTAATTTTTTGGTCAATGCTTGTGTGTCAAAATATGCAGAGGCAATGTATGTAATTTTAGGATTTTCTACTGTGCCATAGTTGATTGGTTCTTTGCCTTTCTCATTTTTTATTTCTTTTTATTTTCATTTTGTTTCTCAGATTTCTCATTTAATAATGAGTCAAAGGAAGTAGAGCATAGAGAGTGAGGAAAGTAAATAGAAAACTAATTCATTTTATTGAAGATAAAGGTCCCATCATCATGTGTTATATCAGCTTAAAAGGATAAGCCCACGAGATAGGTTACAAAATCTGATAGGAAAGATTGAAAAGAGTCAATAGACTTATATTTAGACTCAGACTCATACTCAAACTTAGAGGACTCAGATGAGGGCATAATAGTATCGGTGCTCTTCTCAAAATACTAGTTATTCAACGGTGCTTAAGATGGTTGAACGAGCTTGGCGGGGTCAGGTTCTTGGTGGTTAGTGATCATGTGGATGGTCTAAAAAAGGGAGGGCTCCATGCTTACTTTCCAATCCTCTTCCAATTGATAGAAAGGCTCACACTCTTTTAGATTGAGCCTAACATCAAAGAAAATTTTGAAACTAGAGATTAGCTTTTTAGAAATAGGATAATACCAAGGTTCTAGAAAGCCACAATAGGGGAAATCCTCTCCCTCTTTCATAAAATAGCCATTAAGAGTTTTGAAGTAAGGATGTATAGGCCAATTATAAGGCTCACCTTGCCTTTTAGCCTCCGCTCTTAGTTTGGCCATTTTCTCCAACTTTACAATATCTTTTGGTTTAGGATTGTAGCTAAGACCAAAAGGAAGAGTGGTAGTGGGGTACTTAGGAAATTAGGCAATCTCTTGCTAATTTCTTACAAGCCCCAAACTTGGAAAATAGTCTATTTTCTTCATCATATTAGCTACTGCCACTTTACTATATGGATCAAAATCGAGGGAAACACACTCTTTTACCCTTTCCTTGAATGAATTGGATAGTATCAAATGAGAAGCCAGATAGAGGAACGATAGAGAGTTCGAGCTTAATTTCCAAGATCAGTATGTAGCTTGGAATGTCACTCTTCCCATATACATCCGATTGGATGGTTATGTTGTACCATGGTGAAATTTTAACTTCTAGTGTAAGGAGGAAGAGACTGCTTTTACTTGATGGATCCATAACCTGCCGTAGGAGATTAAAGTAGGCCGAGATATTAATTATTTGAAATGGGATTGGCAATATCACTAGTCTAATTGTGACATCAAGATTTGCCACACCTAAGACTTCCTTTTTAGTGTTGTCATATGCTCTCACCACTTAGTTTAATGGGATGAAATCTAAAACCTTTAATCTTAGGAAATTGTCCACTTTTAGTGGGCATACATTTAGTGTGAACCCGTTAACTACTAACATTATAGGCACAGTTTTGCCTTAGGTCATTACTGTGATGTAAAGGGCATAGTTGTGGCTTTTCTCTCTATGAGGGATGTCATGATCACCGAAAGAGATGGTCATGGATTTAGTAGTATTGGTAAAAAATGCCATAAAAGTCTCAGATGAGATGTCAATAGAAGCCTGACATTGATTCAAAGCCATGCAAAGAGCTTAGCGATGAGGGTAAGAGGATTGGATAAGGCTCTATATTAATATGTTTGCTTGGGTTTTCTTCAATTGTTTAAGGATGGGATCCTCCTCAGGTTTGTTATAGGGTTTTAGCTTTTCAACAGGAGGAGGAATAACATGATTCACTTTTTTGAATCTTTGGGTAAGGTAGGTTGTGGTGGTGGTGGAAAAACCCTTCTACTTTAAATGATTGCACCAACCTTGATGACAAAGTCATTTAGATCTAGTACACAATAATAGTTTGAAGTAGGACAGATGAGAGAGTGAGGATCAAATCCTAGTTCATCAGAAGAGACAAAGTTGACTTTTGCTTAATGGTTAGGTAAAGGATTTGTGGTGATGTTAGGCTTGGCTTTTGGAATAATGATGTCTCCACTATTTATTAGGTCTTGGATTCACTACCTTAGAGCTTCACACACATCGATTTTATGCCCAGGTCCTTGGTGATAGTCATATCACTCATTAGCATTATAGTTCTTAGGCAAAGGATTAGGATGTGCTCTCGATTCTAAGGGCTTAACAAGATGGGCTTTCAAGGCCTTCTTATATATAATACTGAAAGGCATTCTTAACTCAGAGATACTTTTGATTTCCAACCGCATGGGTTGGTGGTAGGAAATAGAATTGATTTCTCTTCCCTTTTGGGTAGAGTGGTTGGTATTGGAGGTGAAATTAGTGTTCTTTCAATATCTCAAATTCAAGGATTCGTCCTTAATTTAACCAAATTAAATCAAATCCTTGATTTTAAAAGCCATGACAATGAGGGTCTTAAAGTCTGAGAATTTTTGGTTTTGCAAGTGAGTTTGGTATTGATGGAGGATATTCTTCATGATAATGTTGATTTGCTCTTCTGTGGATGAATGATTTACCATTTGGGCTACTTTTGCTTTGTCAGGAATGCAGTGAAGGACTCTCTCTGACCTTGTTTAGGAGTCTCTAAGTTTTGGCAGGTGACATCCACTTCAATGTTATAGTGGTATTACTTGACAAAAATATTGCAGATGTCATCTCATGTTTTCTTGTGGTTCTGTTAGAGATCTAAAAGCCATTTAATGGCAGTCTCAATTAAAGATTATTGAAATAACTAAGAAAGGAGCTTGTCATCCACACTAAATGGTCTCTTTGCACCTACATATATCTTAAAGTGAGTCTTTAGGCAAGTGGTGTCATTAAATTTATCTATTACAGGCATTTTAAACTTGGGTGGAACTCAGGCATTCAGGAAGAGAGTAAGAGAATTGACATCTATCATGTTTTCATGCTTTTTGATATTTTTTCTGGATCATTCTATGGCTTCAAACTTCTCCATCAATTTCTTGGCTTTGGGGACGTTAGAGAAATCTCCACTTTGAAAAGGATTTGCGGTGGGAGTGGGAGCAGTGGCATTCACATTTAATAGAGAAGAGGTAGGTATCTCAGGAGCTTTCCTTTTATCGGTGAGATCAATAATGGGAGGAGTAAAAGTAGGAGCATGACTGGTTCCAGCTTAAGTGGAAACATGTTAAGCAAAGGGAGGAGAAATAATGGCATTGATCATTTCCTTGACCTCATTAATGATCGATTGAAATTGAGAATTGAGAGCATTAGTAAAAATGTAGACTAGCATTAAGAGCATGGGTGAAAGTGTCGACTTGGGTCTTAAGGGCGGTGGTAAGTGTGGCTTGGAAAGTCTCCTCTTGTTTCTTAAGGAGATTAGTGAAAAAGGTACTCGTTGCATCTTAGTTGAAAGGGTTAGAGGTGTTGGCCATTGGTACCTTTAAAATAGAAAATAAACAGAAAAATGGGTAGGAATACAGAATTATGAAGGAAAAAAGTATATGAATGTGAAGGTGTGTTAGGAAAAGGATTCCTTTCACATGGTTGGTCACTGAGTTTAAAGATTGACAGGGTGAGTGTGTGAGTGTGAACCCTCAAATTTGCACCTCCTGATCCGACTGCAGTTTGACACCTACTGAGAATAAGGCGCTACGCATACGGCGGTCCCGCTAGCCGGTTAGCGGGTAGGGGTCAAGGGGGCAGCGCCCCGTAGAAAAATAAATTTCCTGAATCTTTTCTCCTCCAATCGATTGCTTTTCAATTATGAATCTATAGAATCAAGTAGAGCTCGAATCGGAGCTGAAACGGGCCCAAAACGGACAGAAATAGATTGAGCCGCGCGAGTGGCGCTGAGAGGCACAATTTCCATGCTGCCCAGCAGGCGACACGCATCCCGTGCCGCCCATAAAAGTCCATGCTGCTGGAGTGGCATCAAATTCATGTCGCCAGTACGGCGGCACGTCTGGCGTGCCGCCCAGACGGCCGGCGCATCGGCCGTGCCGCCCCTACTGCCGACTCCGCGACGGCGCCGCTGTCCGTACCGCCGGCACCTCCTCTATCAGCTCTATAAATAGGAGCCTCCTCCAGCCTCATTTGGCACAATTTCTGATGATTTCTAAGAGATTCTAAAGCATTTCAAAGCGATCAGAGCAATTTCAAAGCATATTTTCGTTCTTATACTTACATATTTGCTGCTTTTAGATCCAGATTCCAAACTTCCTTTGAATTCAAGGTGGAGTTGAGATCCGGAGTCAAACTAGTTCCGTTCGTTCGAAAGTCAAGGAAAGCAAAGGTATAATCTCCCTTTCTTATTTTAAAATTCTAAATTCAGATCTAGAATTCTCTTTAGGTCTAAAACTGAAAAGATCTAAAACTTATTAATTTAACAATCAGAATTAAGTTGATAAGCAAACCAACACATTTTTAACCCCTCTTTCGCAAGAAGGGAGAACTGCGTGGGGTTTGATTCCTATTCAATAGGATACGCAGGCTGCCATTCTGAAGGGCATCAACTCCAAAAATCTTTTTATCAATATTGTTTTCCTTTTATTTATTCACATTAATCCTTTATTTTGTGATTTTGTTTTCAGTTTATTTTGGAGAATGTGTGCTTTCCCTAGTACCCATAAGGGCTAGAGTAAAGATCCCCTTTATTCCATTTGTTTTGATATTGTAATAATTAAGTAGGATTTATCTGGCCTATTTATTTATTATTGTCATTCCATCACATCATATATATACATATATTTTCATTCATCATTATATTTTTTGTTCATGCATACACAAAAATTCAATTTTAAGAGATATTTTGCATTTTAAGCCAAGCTAAAGAAAATAACATTTTCTTAAACTGTGTAATTACTAAAACCTGATCCCCGAGCCCTCCTTGGTCCCTCGTGGATTGGTGCATTTTTCCATTGGGATAAAATCAAATTTTGGAGTCAATTGTGTTGGGTTTTCTTTAATTTTCCCAATTAAAATAAATAAATTAAAGTGGCGACTTACTTTTCAACCTTCAAAATACAAAAATCAATTTTCTGAACTCACAGCGAGTTCCAATCATGGAGTTTCTCCCGAAGAGCATTTCGATCCCTCAGCGGATTGGACCGGTGCTCGGGCGAGGCCTCACAGTGAGGTTATTGTGTTTTAGGGTGACAGACCACTAGTTTAAGGTCTTGAGGTGTTTAAGGATTTATTTTGTCAAGTTTCACATGTTATGTATGCATGATCATGACATGATGCATGCCAAAAAAGATTTCATGAACATGCACACAAGAATATTGATTATTAAAGTATTTGGAGCCTAATGTCAAAGGTTAGGGTAATTATATGCATAAGGGTAAAATGGTAGCTTTGTTTAAGGTCCCCATCCTTCTAGAGCATTGACATATCTAACCACATGTGAAGCAAGGAGCTTCGCGTGGGTCAAACAGTACTAAATACTCATTACGCCACCAAAATGATCGGGGATTCATTGTTGAGAGGAATACTTTCGCTATCTCCCAACATACTCAAAGAAATTTATTGAGTCAATGCTACTCACCATCCAAAAGTTTTTTTAAAACTAAAGCTATGCAAGGAACCTTTTATTATGCTAAGTGATGCATAAAAACTAAATTATACTTAATGAGCCAAATGGATACTATTTTAGAAAATCTTTTTCCTTAACCAAGTAGTAATTCTCTTATTTGCTTTCTTTTTTTGTTAAAAAAGAGTGGCAACCAGTCCCTAGTGAAGTTGCCAACTGTAAGATCTCGCTCGAACAACCCTCTTTTGCGCGGAAAAATTCCCTTAAGAAAAGCTTCAAGGAGGTCATGGAATGAGTTTTAGTGCTCACGATTGAAATGCTATAGTTCAAAAAATTAATTTGTGATTTGAAAAATGATTTCGGAAGTATCTATCCTAATTTATTTTAAATGAAAAATTCAATTTGATTCCAATTCATTAATTTCTTAATTAATTTATCACTAGTCTCGAATCAATTTGAGCTTGGGGACTAGATTTTTTGTTTTAAATAATCGCAATTTGGCTTTTAAGATTAATTTGCTTAGAAAAAATTGATTCCATAAATGACATTTATAAGATGCCAAATAATTAAGTGTGTGAATATAACATAGTATGAATGCATTGTGCATGGGAAATTAATAAAACAATTAAAAGTAAACATCCAAAAATTAAGGAGAGCTTTCCTTTGAATTCTTATGGATTTTAGGAAACCACATGATCACTCCTTAATTCCAACTTAACTAATTATATTAATTAAAATTTAGATGTCTTCTTTAGCCCTTATGAAATTCTAGTAAGGTCACAAAATTTCTTTACAAATAGCATTAAATCATAAATTACATTTGGAAAATAAATGAAAAATGAATTTGATTTGAAAAATTGGATTTGAGGTTTTGATTTAAATTCCAAACGTGCCTACGTACCCCATTGAATGAGAATCAAAACCCACGTAGTTCATTTCACGATTAAGTGGAGGGGTTTACAGATTGATTAAATTGATTTTGGTTTGGAGGATGAGTTGATGAGAAATACCTTGAACTTTGGTGGACAAGATGGATGAGGTATTTTACTAGACCAAAGTTCTATTTTACTGAGATTGGGCGATTTGATTGATTGAGGGTTAATTAAAGGGATTAATTAACCAATTCTAGGTGAAGAAAAAGGATTAATTAAGGTGATTAATTAAATAAAATGGATGGATGAATTAATTTAAAAAGGATTAATTTAGTTAAAAAAGGTGATTAATTAATTAAAAAGATTAATTAATTGATTAATTTTTTGAGTGATTAATTAAAAAAGAGTTTTAGTTAATTAAAAAGATTAATTTACTTTTGGTTAGGATGAGAGAATTAATTAATTAGAGAGTGATTGGAGGGAGAAAAAGAAAGAAGAATTGATAGATAGCCAATCTATATCAACTCTTGGGGTGTAGATAAATGAAGGGAAATGGGAGTCTATTTATAGGCAAAAGTGGGTGAGAGTAGTTTACAAATTGAAAAAGTGAAAAGACTTAAAAGGGTAGGGCCAAAAGGAGCTAAAAATTGGGTCGAAAAAGGGCAAAAAGAACATTTTGCGCAGAAAAGGAACTACGGGCATGGATCTGTGCAGTAATTGGTGCACAAATCTATGCAGGATTGGCGCTGCTGCCACCTAAACAAGGCACCGCTCTAGACAGAAGGGGGCGCAAATTCACGCTAGGTTGGTGTTGCTCCACATGGCACGATAGCTGTTAGCATACTTTTTTCGAATTTTGATGTTCTTAGGTCAATTTTTGAGACTTTCGGTTCATTTTTTAGGAGTTTCAAAATTTAGAATATTTATTGGTCAGGATCGATAGGCTCAAAATTAATTTTAAAATAACTAAGCAGTTAATCTGAGGGAAATCCAGTCAATTTTGAAGAGAATACTATTTGGTACAGAAGGTGTTGTCAAGATCAAAAAGGTGGCAGATTGTGCTAGAAATATTTTGGTCAGCTCTGGCAATTTCAAATTAATTTTGAAGATCCTAAAATGAGGGTTCACAATTTTTCAATAAATTGCGACATCAACTAGTTGAGGGCCCATCAACCTTTGAACTTCCTTCATATTATGAGGGGCTGCCATGTCTAATATGGCCTTCACTTTTTCTAGATTCGATTCGATGCCTTTTTCACTAACCATAAAGCCCACAAACTTACCTTCTTTAATGAAAAAAGCACACTTCTCCATATTAAGTTTCATACCATACTGGTTCATTTATGAACACTTCCATCAAATCACTTATATGATCATCAAAGCTTTTGCTCCTCACAATTATATCGTCAATATAAGCCTCAAGATTTTTGCCCAACTATTCTTTGAACATCTTATTGACAAGCCTTTGATATGTAGCCCTGCATTCTTAAGACCAAATGACTTTGATACGTACAAGTAGATCCTTTTCTCTACGATAAAGGATGTTTTCTCTTCGTTCTTTAGGATACCTCCTTATCTAATGTACTCCTGCTTTGCATTTAGCAATGATAAATACCATATCTTACTGTTGAATCCACAAGCTTATCAATCATGGGCAATGAGAATGAGTCTTTAGGATAAGCTTTGTTCAGATCAATGAAGTCCATACATATTCAATAGCTTCCATTGGCTTTCTTCACCAACACGAGATCTAGCCACTTCGGATATTGAACTTCTCTAATGAAACTAGCTCGATCAACTTGTCTACCTCTACATCAATTATCGTTTGTCTTTTTGCCTCAAAACATCTCTTTTTCTATTTTATAGGTTTGAACGTGGGATCAATATTAAGCTGGTGCATAATGATATCAGGGCTCACCCCCTTCATCTCCGAAGAGGTCCGTGCAAATGTTTGTAGGCTCTCCCTAAGGAAGTGATAGATTTCTGCATTTTATTCATCAACTAAAAAGGAGTTGATTATCTAGAATCTTTCTGATTCTTCTTCTTTGATGAGGAATTTTTCTAACCTTTTATTGACTCCGTTCTTTGAGGTGAAATTTTATTTGCCTGCATTCTGCTCACCTTCCTTTCTACTTCAATCATCACCACCTCTTCAAAACTATAAGCTTATTTTCTTCTTTTCTTCCCATGCTCTGTCTTTTCTTCTTCTCTTTACTGACCTCCAAACATATAACACTCTCCCCTGTCGGTTTGGGGATGGTTATTTTCAATCTTATTACATTCATAAAGCATCAAACTCGTTATTATAAGGCAAACTATAAATGTGGTCATTACTATAATGCGATTTGGAGCATTGCCAATGGTGATGGGCAATTTTATTACTCTCAATGCTTTAACTTCATACCCATCCAACATTCAAAGTAGGTTGTTTAGATCTTCCAAATCTTCTTCCTTTAATCCCATTTTCTTTTATGCTTCAATTGTTATCAAGTTTCACAGAGCTACCATCATCCACTAGGATCCTCTTGACTACAAAGTTAGAGATGATAGCTTAGATGACCATGGGATCAGCATATGAAACCCTTAGTCTGCTACCATCTTCTTTGCCAGCTGATAAGTGCAAATTATGCTATTAATAAAAAGACTATTTGTTATTGATTATCCATTGAATGTGTTATTTGTGTTTTGTTTTATTTATGCATCGTTAACTTTTATCTCTATAATGTGTTTCAAGTTTTCTTAGATTATTTGGAAGGATTCTATTCAATTTTATCATATTCAGAAATTTCAAGATCAATTAGAATAAAGCCGGATGTAAATAGGAAGCAAAAGAAGTGCAAAAAGAGACTTTCAGATAGCTAAACACCTTATGATGGGTATTAATAGCTCAAACACCTTTTGGCATTTTTATCATAAATTGAGCTACAAATGACGGATGGAGAAGATTCAAGATGAATTGAAAAAATAAGAGAAAGAGATACACTTTTATAAAGACCATAAAGCCTAATTCAGTTGTTTTCTATCTAAAAAATGCAAAATAATGCACATAATCATGTAATTCACCAGTTACACGATTGTGTAATAAAAAACGAGTTTGTTTGTGCAGCTAAAATTTAATTTTTGAGAGGATTAGTTACATGGACATGTAATAAGCTAATTACATGGCCATGTGGTGTCTGGTGGGGCCTAAGGTGCGTTTTAATGTAATTTTTCTTCTTGTTCAAGTTGTATTTCAAAGGAGATCAAGGATTTGGATTTTTTTAGGTTTCTTAGGGTTTCTAACTCCATCTAACCTAAGATTTGTACACTATAAATAGATTAGATCACTAGCCCATGACCTTATTCCACTGTAATAAAAGAATTCTTGCTCTTTGCTCCTTCTAACTAAGGCCTTAGCCTTATTCCTATTGATAGGTGCTTCACCTGGTCCTCTAGTCAAGCAATTTATGGTTCCAGCCAAACAATCATTAGAGTTTTATTAACCCTTATCCCTGCTTGACCCTACTTCTTCTCTATCTCCCCTCTTTTTTTTCACAAACTAGTCCAAATATCCTTATTTAATGAGTCTTTCTATCTCTTGCATTAATGATCAACAGTCATTTGTGTTATAACCATAAGCATTATGGAAGAGGCAATATTTGTGTTTTATCTTTGAGCTCTAGATGCTTTTATATTGCCCTTGGCCTGTTGCATATACTTTGACCCTGAAAGAATGTGACACCTTGGCTAATATGACATTAAGGGGAGTAAGCTTCAAAGCATCAAAGCGAGATGGTCTTCTAGGGCCTCTTCTCCTCGATGCTTCTTTCTGTTATTCTTTAGGGGATGCCTCTTCTTTCTTTATCTTTGATTTCTTCTTTTCCTAACCATAGCCTTGAGTCCTCTTCCTCTTCAAAAATTGACTAGAGCGATAACCATCATCTTGTCGAATATATTTTTGGTTAATGGTTATGGCTTCTTCTAAGGATTATGAAGTATGCCTGCATAAAGCCTTAAAATTATCTGTATAGTTTGTCCAATGATAGATGTGGTAAGAATAAAAACAAACCACAAATACTAGAATCTTCATTGGATTTAGAAACAAAGAATGGGCTATCAAAATCATCATTACCATTACCGCCACCATCATTATCCTGGTCTATAATCTTAGCACTACCCATTTTGAGATCTTGAAAATTTTCGTCTCCAACACCATCAACAGGGAGCAAATTGAGATAGGTATTTTTAGGGGCTAAAATGAGATTTCAGGATCACGATGCAATTGTAATTCTACATATGAATTCTTGGGTATTGCTATGTATTTGTTATCCATGATTACATATATAAATAGAAATAAATTGAAAAAAACAATACAGAAAGTTACAGATCTTGGAATAAAAATTAAAAAAAATAAAAAAAAGAAAATAAAAACAACATTGAGAAACTCACATTAAGAGAGAGCTCCTAGATCTATGATCTATCTTTTAGTCAAACCTTGTAGATGATATGTTATTAAATTAATGCCACATTAGCTCCATACCTCAAACACATGTCGGATTTTATTCATGTGATAATTTGCAAAAATTTTAACATTCATGGCCTAAATTGTTAAAATTAAAAGTTTGCACTAAATTTACAATTTTCATGAAAGTTGATTTTTTTTTTAATTAACCCTTTTATAATTTTTTTTTCGATACTAGAAAGGGTAACACCCATAGAAATATAATAGGCTATACAATAGGAGATAACCTTTCTTTTTAACATCTTTCACCAAATTAGTTGCAATTATTTGTGATTTAGGAGACTCAAACCCCGAAACCTCTAATTTCTCACTCATTTACAACTTGGTTGGTAGTGGGTGTAAGAAAGGGTAATTAATGGAATGGTAAGGAAGGATAAGAATAGGAAGGAAAGGAGAATGAAGATGAAGTATAAATGTTAGCATTTCTCTTGTTTGTAAGAGGAGTGAAGGAGGAGGAATAATTAAAGGAAGTGTAAAAGGAAAAATGAAAGAGAAAGTGGTAATAAATATTTAACTACCCATCTCTATCCCCCAATTTAGGGTGTAGAAAAACTTGAAGATTGAAGTATAAGGAAGGTTAAGACTTACCATTTTCTACTCTTTCCAAACAAATGTAAAACAGGCTGTTACAAGAGATGAAAAGACCAATTAGATCACATCTGATTGACAACTCTTTCATAAATTATAACAATTAAAAAATCCAAATAAATACATATATATTTTACCCTAAAAAAAGAATTTACAGCAAGTCAAACCTTTTTTTTTTCTTTTAAATAGCAAATCAGTAGCTAATCCACTTGAAAAAAAAAAATGCACCATATTAATATGCCTTTAAAAAAAAAAAAAAAAGCCATTACTACTAAAACAACAAAACGACATAAGCGTTTTAAATAAACAATCATATTAGGCAAAAGCCAGAGCCACCAAGCACCAACATCGATCCTTTCTCTTCTTCTCAACGCCCGTCTACACACCCTCGCTTTTATTCTCCTTTTTCTCAATTCATCCCAAATTTGCAATACCCAATTCCCAATTCTTGTTTGATTCCATCAAAGTCTGATGAAATAAGCCCACCTGTGAACTGGGTACCTCAAGAATGCTGTGGAAGTATCGAGTTTTTGGTGGAAAAAGCAAGAATTTGTGGAGATTTTGAATGAAAAGAGCTCAAATTTTGAAGATTTAGAAGGAAAAAGGAATTTTAGAAGCAATTATTGTCACTTTCTGAAGTCAGGTTCATTTTTTTCTCCATCCCTTTTTAATATTTGTTTGTTTGTTTCTCTTTTTTCTTCTGAAATTTCTCTCCTTTTTTATACTTGATTTGGTGTTATGTTTGTATGCAAAGTTTAGTGAATCTATCAGTGCAATTTCCTGACTGCCGTTTTGGTTTGAATCGTCCGTACCGGTTGATTTGTCCCATGGGACGATCCCCATGTGCTTTCAAATTCTGGGTACCCGTCAAAGCTTGTGTAGGGCATGTTTGTTTGGTTTTAAAGGAATTGTTTACTTGCTAGCTTGCCAATATGGCTATTTTTTGCTAAAAATGTACTTCAATTTTTTTGAAAGAAAGAAAAAAGAAATAATTATCATTCTACCTTGAACACAGCTCAATCTTGCTATAAAGATTATGGGTGAGCTTTGAATAGAAGCTTTACACTTGCTCAACCAATGAAAATTTCATGTGGGCTGATCTTGGACCTGCCTCTAGCTTGTTGCTTGGCTTAGCTTCATGAATTGACAAGTCTAGTAAAGAGTTAAACTTCTAATATGTGATTATAAATGATATAGGGGCTAAGGGTATCAGTTATGAGAGTAGTGGATGTCCATATAATTACTAGCTTTCTCATAGTTTACAGGATTTACAATCTTACTTCTAGTAAGTTTCTTTACTATTGTAATCTAGACCATGGTGACATTTTGCCTCTTAGGATAGTGTCCGCTATTTACCTTTTCCCTTTCTTTTTTAGTAAAATTTTTAGTTTATAGAACATAGGCTTCTAGCTTAATTACTGTTCAAGCTAAGTGTTGCACTGTTAGATTCCACTAGTTTGATTGATGATATGTGCTTCCTTTGATTAATTTTTTTACTCCTTATAAGGGGAAACAAAACCCTTCAACCTAACTATTACCCAAGCTATGGAAAAAAAAATCTCAAGTCACAAACTTAGAAATGAACAACCTTTGCAAGATGCAAGAGTTAGGAGCATGTCAATCATCTAGAGAATTCTATTCATATATGTCTGTTTCTGAATTCTTCTGGATTAGTACATAAAAGCAATTAACTTTGTACAAATAATGCCATATTTAACCTTGGGGACTTCAGAAATTTCCATACAAGCTGTAATATTATTTTGTCAATATGCTTCTCTCTCTTTTTGAGTCCAGTATTTTTTGTCTTGAAGTTGAAACATGTGAATAGGTTTTTCTCGTTTTCTAGTTGCGAAGTTCTTTGAAATGGATAAATTACTTGCTGTCTTTATTAGTTGTACCATTTTACTTAGTGTTATCATCACAGTGCCTCAATCCTCTTTGTTGAATCCATCAGAGCGCTGTTTCGGTTCCAGATTTACCTTTATGTTATTATAGTTACTTAGGTGTGAGGAGCCCATTGATATTGATCTGCATATGATCAAGGTTAGGTGTGAACTTTTGGGCCATTGATAGTAGCAGCTTATGAAAGTTTATTGTTTTCTTGTTTTGTGAAATACTGTAGTTGACTTTGTGATTTCAGTCCACTTCATTTTGTCTCTACCAATAGTTGGCAATAATCTTCGTTCAACTTTTATGTTGGTTGCCTTTTATATACATATATGCAGATAAATGTCTGTTTACTGTGCATGCAATGCGTGCAAAGCTTTTGAGTTTCTTTACCTAGGGAGTTACAAAATTATAGATAGATCCTCTGATACTGTCTACTCTAGATAGATACTCTGATACTGTCTAGTCTACCACTTTCAACAAGGATATATCAATAACAAAAGAAAGGGAATGGATCAATGGGAAAGTGCAAGGATAAAGTTTGAAAAATAGCTGATCAGAAATAGCGGACAGCTTATGTATACTGTTGGAGAGTGCATGATATATCTGAAATTTTGCATACTTGTTTTTACTAGTGGAACAAGATGGGAGTAATGCTTGCTAGATTTTCTTAACAGCTGTTTGCTTTTATTAACATCAGTCAAATATTTTAGAGCACTAGGTTGTCATACGAGTATTTTTAGAATGAAGATTTTACTTTCATCCTTTCAGGTGTCTGATAGTGGTGTTTGCTAAAGTTAAAATTTAACATCATGGACATTGACCTTAGTTTGCCTTCTGGTGACCATGATAAAGATAATGAAGATGCAAATGGAATTGACAATATGTTGAGTGAAGAAAAGCTCCATAATGGAGATGTTGGGGCTGGAAATATTGTTGATGTTGCAGAAGAGGTACATGCCATAGAAGGTGCGCACATGAGTTCGCCAACTACAGAATTCAAAGAAGAAGCAAATCTTGAGCCACTTTCTGGTATGGAATTTGAATCACATGGGGCAGCATATTCTTTTTATCAAGAATATGCTCGGTCTATGGGATTTAACACAGCAATACAAAACAGTCGCCGTTCAAAAACATCAAGGGAATTCATTGATGCAAAGTTTGCTTGTTCTAGGTATGGAACCAAGCGCGAGTATGACAAGTCCTTTACCCGACCACGCTCCAGACAAAACAAGCAAGACTCTGAAAATGGAACTGGTCGGCGATCATGTTCAAAGACAGACTGCAAAGCAAGCATGCATGTTAAGAGAAGGTCGGATGGAAAATGGGTTATTCATAGTTTTGTGAAGGAGCACAACCATGAACTTTTACCCGCCCAAGCTGTGAGCGAGCAAACTAGGAAGATGTATGCTGCAATGGCTAGACAATTTGCTGAGTATAAAAACGTTGTTGGTCTGAAGAATGACCACAAGAATCCATTTGATAAGAGCCGGAATTTGGCACTAGAAGCTGCAGATGCCAAGATTTTGCTTGATTTTTTTATGCAGATGCAGAATTTGAATTCCAACTTCTTTTATGCCATAGACCTTGGCGAGGATCAACGTCTGAAGAATTTGTTTTGGGTTGATGCCAAAAGTAGGCATGACTATGTTAATTTCTGTGATGTTGTCTCATTTGATACTACCTATGTCAGGAGCAAATATAAGATGCCTCTTGCTCTCTTTGTTGGAGTGAAC
The DNA here is from genome assembly GCA_947687605.1 of Reutealis trisperma. Classification (NCBI taxonomy): domain Eukaryota; kingdom Viridiplantae; phylum Streptophyta; class Magnoliopsida; order Malpighiales; family Euphorbiaceae; genus Reutealis; species Reutealis trisperma. The sequence goes on from CANTUT010000381.1 coordinate 54,349, forward strand.
CAACACTATCAATTCATGTTACTTGGATATGCCCTGCTATCAGATGAAAGTGCAGCAACTTATTCTTGGTTAATGCAGGCTTGGCTAAGAGCAATGGGTGGCCAAGCCCCCAAAGTTATAGTAACTGACCAAGATAAAGCCTTGAAATCAGTTATTTCCGAGATCTTTCCAAATGCTCATCAATATTTCTTTTTGTGGAACATCATGGGGAAGGTGTCTGAAAATCTGAGTCAAGTAATTAAACAGCATGAAAATTTTATGGCGAAATTTGAAAAATGCATCTTCAGGTCATGGACAAATGATGAGTTTGTGAAAAGATGGTTGAAAATTCTTGATAGATTTGAACTCAGAGAGAATGAATTGATGCAATCATTGTATGAAGATCGAGAGCTGTGGGTGCCAATCTACATGAGGGATGCTATTTTGGCTGGGATGTCAACAGTTCAGCGATCTGAGAGTCTAAACTCCTACTTTGATAAGTATGTGCATAAGAAGACCACTGTGCAAGAGTTTGTGAAACAGTATGAAACAATTCTACAGGACAGGTATGAGGAGGAATCAAAAGCAGATTCTGATACATGGAACAAACAACCTACATTAAAATCTCCATCGCCTTTGGAAAAGAGTGTTTCAGGGGTGTACACACATGCAGTATTCAAGAAATTTCAAGTTGAGGTCTTGGGTGTAGTTGCTTGCCATCCTAAAATGGAAAGCCAAGATGAGACAAGTGTTAGTTTTAGAGTTCAGGATTTGGAAAAGCAGCAGGATTTCACTGTTGTGTGGAATCAGATAAGGTCAGAAGTTGCTTGCATATGCCGACTATATGAGTACAAGGGTTATCTTTGTAGGCATGCTTTGGTTGTTCTTCAAATGTGTCAACAATCTGCCATTCCAGCCCAGTACATTTTGAAACGGTGGACAAAAGAAGTGAAGAGCAGACATTTTTTGGGGGATGAATCTGAACAGGTACAATCTAGGGTACAAAGGTACAATGACCTCTGTCAAAGGGCAATGAAATTGAGTGAAGAAGGATCATTGTCTCAAGAGAGTTACAATATTGCATTTCGTGCTCTTGAAGAAGCTTTTGGAAACTGTATCAGTGCAAATAATTCTAGCAAGACTCTCGCAGAAGCTGGTACCTCAGCTACCCATGGGCTGCTCTGCATTGAAGAAGATAATCAGAGTAGAAGCATGAACAAGACAAATAAGAAAAAGAATCCAACTAAAAAAAGAAAGGTCAGTGGTGGATAATGTTTTGCGTGCATTTTCAGATATGCCACATCCCATTCATGATTTGTTGTAGATGACTCTCTTTCTTTTCTCTGCAGGTAAACTCTGAGCAGGAGGTTACCACTGTTGGGACAGAAGACAGCTTGCAACAAATGGTTTGTTCAATTTATGGATTGCTAACCTATCAGAAATAATAAATAATTCCTTACATTTATATTGATATTGAATTGCTTTGGTATTGAAACGTGACTTTTGTGTTGCTGTTGGCCTTGTGCAACAGCAATGCAACTGCAGGATGGTTTTGATGTTTGCTTATTTAGTATGAAGGAATGGATTAACCATTTTGTTTTGCCCAAGCGATGTTTCTTTACAAGTGGAATTCTATTTTGTAGGACAAATTAAGCTCAAGGGCGGTAACCCTAGATGGGTATTACGGAGCACAACAAAGTGTGCCAGGGATGGTATGATGTGCTTAGAATCTAGGTTATGCATCTAATAACAATGAATGAAATGATCTTGTCAATTTCATCTGGAGTTTTGTGCCTTTGCAGGTGCAATTGAACTTAATGGCACCAACACGGGATAATTACTATGGGAATCAACAGGCTATCCAGGGGCTGGTATGTCCCATAAAATATGACATTAATGATCTTGTGCTAATTTTACAAGGAAATATCATATGGTTGCTAATTTTGAAATTCTGGTTTCACATTTGTAGGGGCAGTTAAACTCAATAGCACCAAGCCATGATGGTTACTATAATCCCCAACAAAGCATACATGGGCTGGTACTATAATTACTGATGATGTTATGAATTTTCTGTGCCAATACAAAAGTTCAAATAACAATATTTGCTATGTATGCAGGGACAGATGGATTTCTTCCGCACAACTAGTTTTGCTTACATCAGGGTGAGTTGGCTTAACGTAGTATTCTGATAGTTGGGGAAGCATCCATTTTCGCGTTCAGAATGTTCATATGATTGGATTCTCTTCTTTGCAGCAGGATGATCCAAATGTGAGAACAGCACAGCTGCATGATAATGCATCCAGACATGCATGAAGAGAACCTTTCTCACTTGAAGGTAATTAACATTTGAAAAAACTTTTCTTGACTCTTGTTGCCAATGGTACCCAACGAAGAATGTTTTGCTTTCTTTGTAGGATAGGAGGGGAGAAGATTTATTTTTTGTTATGTAGCAGAGAAGAGACCACTGATTACTTAAGTTGGAATTTCTGTAAAGAATGAAATATATCATGCATCGTGGATGGCAGGAGTAGATTAGAAAGAACTTCCTCATTTAGTGCATGTAAAATAAGATTAGAGTAGGACAATGTTCACCTTCACTGCCTATTTGGAAAGTAGTTTTAAGAGTTGAAACAGATTCAAGTTAGGGTGAAATCCATCCTGTAAAGTTTGTTGTATTAATTGTAACAGTGATTGTTTTATTGAAATGTGTCCATGGATATTAGTGGGGAAAAAAAAATTCTCATTTTCAAACCTAGGCTTCAAATCAAAAGATCCATGTCTGTGAGAGGAAGAGGGAAAAAAAAATAAATTAATAATGATTATGTGAGGGTTAGTTGTTTATGATTGTTCATTAATATTTATTTAATTTATTGTGTCAAACGTGTTTTCCAATTTAAATGATATCAAAAAATTGGAGCATTTCCCATGGATATCGATCCTCTCAGTGGAATTTTTCATTTTCCTTCAAGTTCCAATTATTATTATTATTATTCTTTTTTGGTCAAATCACCAATAGAACTCTTATTGCAGAATCAATAAGAAAGAATACAACCTCAAAACAAATGCCCAAAAAAGGCAAACCAGGGTACAAACAAAACACCGCAAACCCAGAAGCAGCAGCCAAATTGGAACTCCGGCAACAAAACAAAACTGGCACTACACAGTAGCAAACCCACACTAATTACAACACAGAACTAACATAAACTCAGAATCAGCAAATTTGAAGCCAATTCCTATGCAAGTCCAAAATTTACAAGTATTTTGAAGTTTGGAATAGAGTTTCAATGACAGTTTCTTTTACCTTCTGCAGCACCACCATTTCACCAATACTTTTATTCTCAAAGATTGTTGAATTTCTGGCCCTCCATATGCGGTAAATAACTGCCACAAAAGCAATTCTGTGAATCTGACTTAGTAAACTCTTGCCCTTTTCTTTTCTGGTGAACCAGCTCCATTCCCTTCTCCATCCCAACATATTTCTATGACAAGAACAGGCTGCCAGGACATTTAGCAAGACTGTGTTAGAATATTACTTCGAAAAAATATCTGTTCAATGTTCTCTTCATGCTCATCACACAAAACACACTTAATATGACCCATTACATCTCTACCTAAACAAATCAGTCTTCACCTGTAATCTCTCTTTGACAGCTAACCAAGCTACAAAACTCTGCCTAGGAATATGATTTAAACCCCATAAAATAGTGCTCCAATCCTTATACTCTCCATTTCCTTGGAAAAATTTCCAAGCACTGGCAATAGAAAACACACTTGACTTAGTAAATCTACAGGAGATAGAATAATTGATACCATTATAGAATAATTGATACCATTATGCGCCAAAAAATTCTGTCTGATATAATCTCAAGTTTTAGCGGTCACCTCATTCAAAGGGTTAGAAAGCTGACATTGCCCATGCCTCCATAACTGAGAAACTCTAGCATCCTTCCTGATATCAGCATAATGTATAGACAAGGTGGGATACTTATCCACAATAGCTACCCGATTCGCCCAAGGGTCATACCAAAAATTGATATCACCTCGACCAAACTAGTAATTGAAGCACCCTTTAACTTCCTCTCTAAATTTCAATAAATTTCTCCAATTCCAACTTGCTTTTAAAAGGCTTTGTAATACCCAAAAGTTCAAGAGTTTGAGCTTATTGATACTCACCCATCTAGCCCGTATAGCAATAAAATTTCAAATATGCTTTAAAGAAAAGTATTAAATATATTTTCTTATTATCTTCTCTATTTTTATGATAACACATAAGTAATATATATTTATAAAATTTAATCTAACTTATATATCATCGTAAAAATAGAGAAAATAATAAAAAAAAAGTAAAAAAAATATATATATATTTAGCACTTCTTATACTTTAAAATAGCTTTTTTGTCCTATACGTTCACTTCCTTTATGCCCAAACCCCCATTGGTTATGCCCAAACCCCCATTGATCAATAATTCACGACTAATAATCAATAATTGCGGTTAGTGATCGTTGATTCAATAATTATAGAACTAACCACTCATTTAAATTTTAATTATAATTTTTAAAATTTGTTAATTAGAAGAAACTTTATGAAGTAATAAATTACCTTCTTTTTTTTTTTTTTTTTTATTTTGAAATTATTTACCCTTATTTTTTTGAAATGTTAAAGGGTTGCCAAACTTGTGGCTAAACACAAATAGACAAAGACAATAGCCGATCCTCCATACGCTTTGCTTGTCCTAATTATCCGCTTTGAGTGGCCAACGACAATGCAAACTCCTCGCTCTCTTGTCTTCCCATTCTACACTTCTTCCTTCTTCCATGGCCACCACTCCCTCTCACTTTACCTCATCTTTGCCTCAAAATTACTCTTTTAACCCTCCTTGTATTCCCATTTACCGCCGCCTTTCGCCGCACCGTTCCAGTCACCACTCCGCATTCCCCACAAAATTCCAATTTGTCTCTCTATGGACTCCCAAATCTCACCCCAAACCCAAAATTACGTGCAAGGCCACCCAAGTGTCCGTTAGTGAGGAATCTCCAAGTTCCGGTGGCGGTGGCGAAAATTGGGTTCCTGTAGTTCCGTTGGCAGCGCTGCCTAAAGGTGAAAGGCGGGTGATTATTCAAGATGGAGAGACGATATTGTTGCTTTGGTATAAAGAAGAGGTTTTTGCTATTGAGAATAGATCTCCTGCTGAAGGGGCTTATACTGAAGGACTCATTAATGCCAAGCTAACCCAGGTTTAATTTCAATTTTTACTTAATTATAAACTTAATAATGTTAAGATCTTTAGATATTCAGCTTTGGAATTTTGAACTTTGTAGTGGGTAGTGACTACTTTTTCCTTAGTGTAGCTCTATTCAGTGGAAAATGCTAATAATGGGACTTGCTTTCAGCCAAGGAAGATTGTTTTAAGGCACCAGTTTTAGTCTTGTGATTAGTGTCTTATGTCTACCAATTTTCTATAAACATTAATTTGTCTAAATCTTGAAAGTAATGGAGTTTACTTTGTCTAAATTCTGAAACTAATGCCTGTCTGAATTGGAAACTTGGTTTGTTGTGGTTGTTTAATTAGAGAGGCAATGTGAATGTGGTGGATTGAACTTTGATGTCACTACTTGTAGATAACGCCTAATCATTGATGTCCCTTGCTCTATCTCATACGCTGAACAAGGATACATGCCCTTGCAAATGTACACACAGCACAAATGTATTAATGGATTGATGGAGAAACATCAAATGTTGTTGATATGAGATGCATTAAATGGAGCTTATTTCCGGTTTGATGTGTTGACATTTGATTCGATTGGAAGTTTAAGTAAACAATTTTTATCTCATTGGAAATAGGAGGTAGTGGCCTTGTCTGGAGCCCCCATAATTGATATTTGCTTATTGACAATTCACATCAGAGGTTTTTAGCAATGATAATGGCGAGGAGAGTGAACATATCAATTTTAACAACCCATTTTACCAACTTTGAAGTTGTCAGATCTTAATCTAGGGGCCTCCTGAGTCTCATATATTAGGACTTGTGGTCTGATAACATGATTGATGGCTAGGTTCTAATATAGGAATTTTCTACAGGGTATTGGAGTCATTCTTGGGGCTTTGAGGTTGCTAGTTTGAATCCCAGTTGGAGCCTAATTAACTTTGAAAAAAAGGGCACTTTCTTCCCTTTTAAGAGATTCTACAGTGTGAAAAATCGTTGGTGTGAATATTTGTTTTCCTTTAATTTATAGATGTTTGGTGATGCTGTTGAAAATTGGATGTTATTGCATCGCAAAAGCTGAAACATACTGTCCCTAGCATATTGACCTTGGAGTTTGAAGTAGGTGCCAAATCCATAATTCATTTTCCACCTATTTTACGAAGAATGAGTTTGTAGTTTTATCTTCAATGCCACATCAATACATAGAACGATCAAATTGAAGTAAAACATTTACTAATATGGATTTTGATCTTCTACTACAAATTTTCTTCAAAACAAGGAGCCTACATCTGTATATTTGTAGTTGTATATTTGTCAATGCTTGTAGAGTGAGTTCTATGTATGTGTAAGCTTGTTTGAAGTCCATTTGAGCATTGCACTATCCATTTGAGCATTGCACTAACTTATGGTGTTTTCTATTACAAAGAAAGCAAGAAACATTATAATACTTTTCAGTTTATTCTTTTTTGCAGGATGGTTGTATAGTTTGCCCAACAACTGATAGCACATTTGATCTTCGGACTGGAGCAATCAAAGATTGGTATCCAAAAAATCCCGTGCTGAGGGTTCTCACACCGGCTTTGAGAACACTCTTTGTTTATCCGGTAAAAACTGATGAAGAAAATATCTACATCAGCATGAGGAGACCTGCTATAAAATCAGATGCATCTGCTGAAATAGTTTTTAGTGGGAAGGCTCAACCTGGTGTGACTGCAAGTGATGTTAACGTGGATGAGGTAACTAAATTAGTTAGTATGCAAAGTCACTCTTTGCACAGTGTTTTATTATAACAATTAACTTCCAAATATGCCACCTTCCTTCTAGGTAGAATGGAAGACATCAATCCTAACATATTGACATTTTTAAGTAACAGTGCTGTTAATTAGGTTGACAATAGCTGTGGCCTTCACTATTGATGAAGAAAAATAATGGTTAGAATGCTACATACTTGAATTTAAATCAAAGAATCTAATTATCTAAAAAAAACTTGGTGATTTATCATAAAACCGTTGTTGATTGGATGAATATCATCATATAGAATCATGGGAGATAAAGTAATGAAGTTATGGATTGGCTTTGAGTTATGCTGAATTGAAATGTTCTATAATTGCCTTTTAGGTGAGAATGGTAGTCGATGAGGATCTAGAAGGGTTTGGCTTCACGGGCAAGAATGAATTGATTAACGGGAAGGCAGCTGTAATTGGCTTCTTGTTGTTATTAGATTTTGAGCTCTTGACTGGTAAAGGTCTCCTCAAGGGAACAGGCTTCTTGGACTTTCTTTATGGTGTATCTGATGCTTTCAAGTAGAAGCTACGTTTCTTCTTTAGAAGGTAAGAAGAATCTTGTTTCATAGGAAGGTAAATTTTCTATTTAGTCCACATTTGGATATATAGTCTCTCTTTTCTTTTCTTTTTTTCTTTTCCCCTTTTTTATTTTCTTGATCTGCCACAGTATATTGTTCAGAAAAATAGACAGTTGATTCATGGTTATATTTTGATATTTTGATCCCCATAATACCTAATTAATCTGTGTAATAAATACTGAATTTCTAAATTAAATGAGACTGGTTGGTATACATCTCACCACCATTGGATGGTTTGCTCAATTTTGGACTTTCTTTGCTTATGGATGGGTTGTGGTAATTTATGGTTCCGAGCTGTTTGTGTTGGGGGAGATGCTTGTGTTTTGCAACATGTTAGTAAAATTCAAGAGCAACCATTTTCCTCCCTGTAGAAAATTCTTACCTACTTTTGGTGTAATATTATCCATTTATCAAGTTAATCACAAATTATTATTTTAAAATTTTATTACGAATATGCCTGTTATTTTGTCAGGTGCAAAGACATGTCTTTTGTATCTACATGTAATTCTTATATTGTATCTGGTGTGTATACTAGATGTAACTAAGTATCATTTGGTTTCACTTTTGAAAGTCAGCGGTCAATGGTTAAACATCGAACCGCTAACATAGAGCCTTAGATAAAAATTTAAAAAAAAATAAAAATAAAAGCTAGCAATTGGAGAAATTATAATAAAAACTAGTTTTTGGATCAAAAGCTAGAATTTGTAGCTTTTGTCAAAAATACCACTAAAATTTAAAATAATTATGAATACTTGATATGAAATAATAAATATATAAATCATTATTTTAATTTTTAAATGTTTTAATATCTACACGTATTCACATAATTAAATACAGATTAATTAAATGTGTAATTATTTTTAGTAATATATTTTATTTATAATTAGTTATTTTCGCACATGCATTGCATGTGATTATTATGAATATCGAATGTGTGATTTATATTATTGAATATTAAATACTGCATGAAACAAAATTATTTTAATTAGTAATAAAACAAAATTTAATAAATTTTATGAAAAATAGAATGAAGTCTAAAAAAAATTTCAAATTTCAATTAGATGACAATTAGCATTTATATTCAATCAATAATATAAAATGTAAATAATTAAATAATTAAAGTAATAATGTAATATTTTAAATTTACATAAAATCTATTTGAATGAGAAATTTAAAATCTAATATATAGTGCTATAAAATATGGTACTTTAAAGTCTATTTTAATTGCTCATTAATATTGAATAATAATTAAATATGGTACTTATATTGGAATATAAAGCAATAAATTTGTTAGCTTATTGAAAAATTATTATTTTTTATTCACCTTATATTAATTTTTTTATACATGAGAAAAAAATTATAAAAGTCACCATGATTATTAAATCCTAAGTCCCTTTAAATATATTTTTTTTTACATACAAACTATTATAAATTTGGACTAATAAAGGCAATGTCTTAAATTAAATGAAGATATAACAATTAACTAAAACACAATTATATAATATAAATTCTAACCTTAAATCTATTTGAGTTGATTTATTATTCAAACATAAATAAATGAGCCTATGAATGCTTATATCTTATTTCTATCTTTTTGTATTCGTAGGTATATATTTTTAATTTTTCTAGTTTATGAAATAAATATAAAATTTGAAGAGTATTTTCATATTTTCAACTAAGATTAACAAATTAAGAAATAAATATGATTTGTAATATAATTTTTTATTAAAAAAAAGTAGAGTTCATTAAACAAAAAAAAAAAAAAAAGACTTGTGTTAAAATAAGTAAAATTTTAAATATGATTATATAATAAATAAATATGCATAGTAAAACTATAATTAAATGAAAATTTAAAAAATAACATAATAATAATGAAAAGTAAAAAATCATAGTACGATTGAAGTTTAACATTAAGAATATACTGAACACGTATATATGTACGTATTCAGTACAAAGTAAAAAAAATAATAATAATAAGTTTGCACGTATATCCTGATATTCTTTAATTTAATCAATGCTGTTGCAGAATCAAGCAACTCTATGATGCACAATCAAGTAGCTAATAAGATCTCTTCATCAGCCGCTGGCTGTTTTCCCTTTGCTCGAGAACAATGTCAACAACTTCTGGCATTGATTCAACCTTCACAATCTCTACAGATCCCTTTTATTTGGAAAGTTCAATTTACTTGTTCTTCTAGATAAATTACTTGTGGCACTATACAGAATCTGCAACTTATCATGCCAACTAAACTAAACAAGCAAAATTTACTTGCTACTTTCTAACAACTTCAACCTAACCACATGTTACCCTTTGAACAAACTGACAGTTTTTGAATGGAAACTTTTAATTTATTTTATTTTGTCTTCTTCATTTAAAAAAAAAAAAAAAAAAAAGATAAGCATCATTTATAATTATTGCAAATAGACATATTATAATTCATAATTATTTTTATAATTATAAAAATAAAGTTTATTTATGTTTGATTTGCAATATTATAAATTAATATTATAAAATTTGTAGTACATGGTCAGCTACTGTATAATGAAATTCATATAATTCTTTACTTAAAAAAAAATTAACATTTGAATATAGACATTATATATATATATATATATATATATATATATATATATATATATATATATATATATATATATATATATATATATATATATATATATATATATATATATATATATATATATATATATATTACTGTTAATATGTTTAATGATCATTAATGATAAATATTAATATTTACCTTTTATTTAAATATTAGTTTTAATAGTATAATTTAGTTTTTTATTTAAATAAGTAGGAAGTGTTTCAAAAAAGCTCCAAATTAGAATTTTTATAATCAACTATTTGACTACTTAATAGTTAACTAACAGCTAATAGCTATCACTTAAAAAAAAATCCTCAAAAAAAAAAAATCAAAATGATTTGATGCAATTGTTGAGGAATTATTATATCATGGATTTTGATCCATGTGCATCATGGACCAGGGATCCAAAATATGTGCATGTAAGATTGAAGTTTTTTCTTCTTTCATTTTTTTTTCTTTTTATCTAATTTTTTTTTTAGAATTATTTAATTTATTATTTATTATCTAAAATAAACATCATTCCATTAAAAATATTTATTTATTAATTTATTCCTATGAAATTTTTAGTTTAATTCTTGGTTTATATTGAATTTGACAAAACTAATAGAATTATTAAATATTATTTTATATTTATTTAGGTAACTTATCTAATATATCAAATAAAATTCACTTTCTATAAATTTACATAAATTTAATAATATATTTATTTAAATTATATATATATATATATATATATATATATATATATATATATATATATATATATATATATATATATATATATATATATGTGTGTGTGTGTGTGTGTGTGTGTGTGTGTGTGTGTGTGTGTGTGTGTGTGTTACTGCTTTTTATAATGAACATTTGAGTTATATATGTAATGAACCTGTGAAATTCATCTGTGTGTATATGAGAAGCATGAGCCACTAAGTGTAGATGTGTGTGTGTGTGTGTATATATATATATGTTACTGCTTTTTATAATGAACATTTGTGCTATATATGTAATGAACCTGTGAAATTCATCTGTGTGTATATGAGAAGCACGAGCCACTATGTGTAGAGGATACTCAAGAGAATGAGGTAGGAGGCTTACCAAATTCTAACTTGGGAGTGGTAGGAGAGGAAGTAGTACTCATTATTTTGTGATAGTGCTGTGGAAGAGATAATGGATGAGGATATGGAAACAATAGGTGGTTCAATTGCAATTGATCATTCAGACGCAAATGATGATGTTTTGAACTAGGCAAGTGGTTTAGTTGGTATTAATACTGGGTCAGAGGATGTGGAAGAGGCACTAATAAGAAGGGATGGGACTAAAGAACCTATAGGAAGGGATGGGCAAGACAATGAAGGAAGGGATGGCAATTTTGAAATTGGTGGAATGGGGGGTGGGATGGGGGAATATAAGAAACACAGGCATATAATGTAATGTTGAAATAGGTGTAGGATCAAGTAGGCAAAATAGAAGAAAGGCCATATCAGGTGCTACCATTTGGGATAGTTATTTTGTTGTTAATGTGCAAAATAATGTGGATCATATGCTAGGTAGAGGGGGCAGGGGTAGTAGAGGTAGCAGAGAAGGGAGATACATTAGAAGGGGCAAGGGCAAAAGAGGTAGCAGAGGGGGGAGAGACATTAAAGGAGGTAGAGGTAGCAAACATGGTACATTTGGAAAAGTGAATTAGACAAGTAGAATGAGAAGGTCAATTACATTTGTTAAACAATCAAATAATGTGATGTAAGACAATGAAGTTTCTGCTAATGCACTTGGAACGGACTTTGAATTCTCTGATTATGGTGATGAGGATTGGTTAGTAGAGGATCATAATAAGGATTTATACAGCAGTGAGACTAACTCAGAAACTGATGATGAAGATGAAGAAGAATTGGATCTTGTGCTAGACATGATGGATCATGAAAATAATGTGGAGGCAAAAGAGGAAGTGGATGCTGGAAATAATAAAGATTTTGGGGTGGCTGTGGATCCTGAAGTTTACAATGGTGATGATAAGTTTAGCAATGTTGCTTCTGACAATTCAAATGAAGTTTATAGCAGTGGGGATGAAGGAACTAGTAAGAGGAGCATAAAAGATACTTTTCATGGAATGTACTGAAATTCTTATCGACTTGCGGAGCCATAAGCTTCTAAAATCTTAGAATTTGAGGTTGGTCAAGTATTTGAAATGTTGAGTCTCTAAGATTGGCCCTTAAGGACAATGCTGTCAAGGGTGGTTATAAGATTATGAAGAAGAAGAATGATAAATTGAGGGTGACTGCATATTATGAGGGTGAAGGATATAAGTGGAGGCTCCATGCATCAGTTGTACTAGATGAGATAATTTTTTATGGTGAAGACGTTACAAGGTGATCATACTTATGAGAGGGTTGCTAAAAATGAAAACAAAAATGTGAATACCAATTAGATTAAAACCAAGTTAGCTGATTAATTAAGGGTAGATCCTTCAATGTCCTTTGACTTAATGTCTCATGAATTGACAAAAAATTGGAGAATCAATCCTCCCATATGGCAACTAAATAGGGCTAAACATAAGGCAAGGGAGGACAATAAAGGCCTCCACAGTGCTAGTTATGCTTAATTGTCTAAGTACATTGAGCAACTTAAGGTGTTTAATCCAGATACTTTTGTGAAGTTTTAGCATAACCAAGACAAAATAAAGATGATGACTTTGTATTTAGCAAAGTATTTATATTTTTCAATGCAATGAAGCAAGGATTTTTGGAGGGTTGCAGACCTTTCATTAGGCCAGGTGGATGTCACTTGAAGAGTCCATTTGGTGGTTATTTTTTATCTGCAATATCTTTGGATGGTAACAAAGGTATATTACCATTAGCTTTTGGTGTGATTGAGTCAGAGTGCATTGAAAGTTGAGACTTTTTTTGGATTGTTTGTATCAATGAATCAGTAGAGGGAATGATGATAAACCACTTACATTTATGACAAATAGACGAAAGGTAATTACATAAGAGTCATTCATGAATTATAATACCATGAATACATTATAATTCTAATGAAATTATTTTTTTTTCAGGGTTTAATTAAGGCTGTGAGAAATAAATTCCCTTAAGCATGTCATAGATTTTGTGCAAGACACTTGTTCATGAATTTCAAGACACTTTTCCCTAGATTGAGTTTGAAGAATGATTTCTATCAAGCAATTAGAGCCACTCATAGCAAAAAGTTCTAGACTTTTATGAACAATATGCAGCCTAAAACAGGAGGAGAACAATATGAGTGGTTATTAAAGATACCTTTGTCTCAATGGACAAGGCATGGTTATTGGAGCGAGGGGAAGAGTGAAAATACCACCAATAATATGACAAAAACCTTTCAATAATTGGGTAGGTAAGTAAAGATTCTCCCCAATTGTTAATTGTTAAGTTGATTGATTGTTTGAGGTAAAAATGCATGGTTAGATTACATATGATATATGCAAAAGGATGTAGTTAGGAGGAAAAAATATGCCTAAGGACTAGAAAAAAATTGATTGTCTTGATTAAAATGTCTAGAGTGTGTAAACTTATGCCTGGTACAAATGATGAGTTTGAAATGATGGAAGGTCTTTTGACATTTGGTGTGAATTTGATCGATAAAATTTGTACCTGTAGTTGGTGAAAAATTCCAGGTCTTCCTTGTAAGCATTCAATTGTGTGCATTGGGTACAAAAAACAAAAATCTGAAGATTTCTGTCTTGAATACTTTTATGTTGAATCATATAGGAAGAAATATAGTGGTGTTCTACATCCAATGCAATTGGGAAATTATGAACCAGATGAGGAAGGAGAAGAGGAACCAAGTAGGACAAAAAGCAGGTCAAATACTGTGAGACGCTCAAACTGAAAAGGACTTAGACATAATGAAAGAGCTTGTGAAAGAGCTCCTGTGAACATGGTAATGTCTTCTTTAAATCACTTTGTATTATGGTACTTTATAATATCTCAACATATAATTTGTTCATATACGTAGGGCAACAGCTCCACTAGTTCTTAGAGGGGCAGGGACAAGGGTAGATCAACTAAAACATAAAAAAAGTCAAAGTTCACAAATAAGGGGCAAAGATAGAGGCAAACAAGGGCAAAGGTAGAGGCAAGATATTTAAAATAGAAGACTAGCTGAATAAGCATATTAAGTAGTTTAACTAGCTGAATAAGCATATTAAGTAGTTTAAGGAACTACAAATATAGAATTTTTTTTTTTTGCAAAATTTTTGCAGTTAGTATATTTAGTAAAAATAAGGTAAATTTTGGTATATAGCATCATACAAGATTTTTGCTTCTCGTTAATCTGAAAGTATATAGTTTAGGTAGATAGTTCAGTTAGGGATGCAATTAGTGATCACTTATATGGTATTTTTTGAAATATGTGATCCATTGTTCATATACATTGGATATCATGACAAAGATGTAAATGGGAATAGATATGGGGTATAGGATGCATTTTGAAAGACTTGAATTTTACAATGAGTTTCATAATGAGAATTCTTTATATTATTCAAGTTTCTATACAATATTTATCATTATATTATGACTTTTTTTCCATGAAATGGATTTTGTGTACTGTTGATTAAATAGACACAACAATAGAAGACCACATTTTAAAGGTTGAATCAAAATTGATTTTGATGATGGCTAATCTATACTGAATATTTAGTCCCTCTTGATATAAAAAACAATACTACTTAATCCCTTAAATATCAAGACACAATACTATTTCGTCCTTCAGTTAATAAAATACAACACTACTTAGTCCTTCACATTATAAATTGAAATATTGTTTAGTCCCTGTATTATGACAAATTAAAACTTCATGGTCCCCACATTTCAGATATTACAGTACTAGTTTTCATAATTTATTATTTTTTTTTTTTTTTGATGTAAGTAAGCTAATTAAATCATCCAATTGCCATACTGAATTGTATTCCTATCAACCTTTACTTCTCAAAGTCATCAATTATAATTACAAATTTATATTTAAAAAACCAAACCATAAATGCAATACTAAATGAGTCAACCACCATTATATCATTGGCATTCATATTGATTATTAGTTACATAATGGATTGCTGGGAAAGGGATACAACCAAATTAGCTAGAACAACACAAGGAATACATTTTTACCCTTTCCCTTGCATCTTTGCCATTCACGTTTACCAGTTCACAAAACAAAACAAAAAGAACCTTTAGCAACAAAAACCCATTCCCACTCATGCCGTCTTTCTTATAACATAACTACTAAGATAATAAGAAGCAGAGTATAAATTAGACACAAAACAATCAACATTTTCAGAAAAGCTAAGGTAGAATCCAGTCCTTCAATTTTTCCATACACCTTGCGATTCTCATTCTACAGACATAATACCTCATCTCTTAAACCATTAATATCTCCTGGTCAAGCTATGTAATATGGCTTGGAGTCAATTATTTCCTTAGTGAAAGTCGATCTAAAGGTATCAACAGTCTTGCACCACCCTAAGAATGTATCGTACATATTCTGCTAGCAATAGGAATATAGCTTATGTTTGTTCTCATCATACTCAAATATTTGGATGCCAGTTCGCTTCCCGTATTTGTAGTATGCATTGAAGTACCTCCTTTCCTACTCAATGTCATTACCGCTTGAGCACGACATCTTTTGCATCTACAAATATCAACAACTATTATTTAAATTCTTTTCCCCAATTTCTCTAAAACACAAATTCAAAATCTACAGCTAAAATTACGAGATAAAGATGAAAAACTACAATTATTTAGCTGGGTTTATACAATAATATATATATATATATATATATATATATATATATATATATATATATATATATATATATATATATATATATATATATATATATATATATATATATATATTAATTTTTTTAAAAAAATAAGTCCAGTTAAAATGAAGTCAATATCATACATATAAATACTAAAAATTTTGGTGGAAAACCACTAACCAAATAAATTTGTGACTAATTATTGCGTATGTATCTAATATTAAATTATTTGTTAAGAAAATTTATTTATCTATTTCTGCATACTTAGTATAAAAATAAATAAATAATACTTATGTTCATATTCTCTTTAAATTAAACTACTGCATTCATATACATACAATAATCTGGAAGACCTCGTCTGAGTGCCTCTCTCTCGCTTATAAGAATTGCCTTAAGAAAAGACAGAGCAATTTTTAAGAAGGTTATGGAATGAGTTTTGGTGCTCACGATTGGAATGGCTATCGTTTGAAAAATTGATTTTTGATTTTGAAAAGGATTTGAGAGTCGCAACCTTACTTAATTTTAAATAAAAAATTAAGAAAAAACCTAGTTTGTGACTCTAGTTCATTAATTTTGCAATTAATTTACCTAATGATAAAATCACTAGTTTTCGAATCAAGTTGAGTTCAGAGACTAGGTTTTTGATTAAATAATCTAAATTTGGCTCTTACATTTAATTTGACTTGAAAATTTAATTTCATGAATGACATTTATAAAATGGTAATTAGATTAATGACCATAGCATAATTATGAGTGCATAAAAAATTAAAGAGCAAATAAGGTAAAACATCCACAAATTAAAGATAATGTTCCTTCTAGTCCTTATGGATTTTAGGGGAACCACATAATCGCTCCTTAATTCTAAAATAGTTAAATCAACTGAATATGCTAATTATATTGGAAAATAAAAGGGGAAATGAGATTGATTGAGATTTGGATTTACACTCTAAACATGCCTACATATCCTTTGAACGAGATCAAAATCCACATAATTTATTTCACGATTAAGTGAAGAGATATATGGATTAGTTAGATTAATTTTGGTTTGTGGGGTTAGATGGATGAGCGAGAGGCTGATACCTTTATATGGGTTAGGCAGAGAGTGTTGCCAAACCAAAATTTCTTTTTATCGATATTGGAGGATTGAATTGATTGTGGATTTGTGAACCCTCAATTTCGCACCCTCATCATCCAATCGGAGTCTTAGCACTTACTAAGTTTAACGCATTACGCGAAGCCATTATGGTAATCTCGCTACTGGTTAGAGGGTGGGGGTTTAAGGGCAGCGCCCCCGACAGAAATTTTTTTAGCCTTCAATTACATTGCCACTAGATATTCAAATTTTCTAAACTTCATACTAACCAATCTCTAAAAATAAAAAAAACATGTGCCACGTCAGCTGCCGGCGGCCCCGCCGACAATATGGGCGGTGCCGCTGCCCTCCTGGGAGGCGCGCCGCCCAGGCCTCCGGTGGCCCCACCCAAACTGCTTGCCTGCAGTCTCCAAAATACCCCTTAATATAATTTTTCAGCTTTTTCTAGCTCTACCCTTTTGGTCTTTTCACTTTTCCACTTCCCAAACTACCCTCACTCACTTTTCCTATAAATACCTCACCATTTTCTCCACTTCAATACACCTCTTGAATTAGTGTTGATAGTTATATACTAATTCCTCTCTTCTTCTTCCTCCAACTACTCTTTAATTAATTAATTAATTTTTTTAATTAATTAATTTTCTCATCCTAACAAAGTTAATTAATCTTTTTAATTAACTAAAAATCCTTTTTTTAAAAATCAAAATTAATTACTCAATTAATTAATTAATTAATCTTTTTAATTAATTAATTAATTAATCATTTTTTCTCTAAAATCAAATTAATCATTTTTTTTAATCCACCTCTCATCCGAATTAATTATTTAATCTTTTTAATTAATTAATCCATCTATCCATCCATCTATTTTATCATATTAATTAGTTAATTAATCATTTTAATTAATTAATTAATCTTCTAATTCATCTAAACATCCGATCCCAATAAAATAGAATTTCGGTCTGATAAAACTCTCCGCCCACTAAAAGTAAAGGTATTAGTCTTTTTCCTCATTCTCAAAACACCCAAACCAAAATCAATCTGATCAACTCTTAAACCTCTTCACTTAATCGTGGAACGAATTACATGGGTTTTGATCTTCATTCAATGTGGTACGTAGGCACGTTTGGAATTTAAATCCAAACCTCAAATCCAAATCTCAATCAATCCCCTTTCTTTTTTTTTTTTTTTTAATTTGTGAATATTTTATTTTCACCATGCATTTATGTTATGCCATATTCATGCATTCTCTTTAATATCATATTATAAATATCATTCATGAAATCTAATTTTCAAGTCAAACAAAACTTAAGAGCCAAATTTAGATTATTTAAAACTAAAAACCTAGTCCCCGAACTCAACTTGGTTCGTAAGCTACTGATTTTTGTCCTTGGGCAAATTAATTAAAAGTTAATGAATTAGAGTCAATTTGGGGTTTTTCCTTAATATTTTCCCAACTAAATAAAATTAAGATAGCGACTCCTAAAAATTATTTTCAAAATCAATTAAATCTGAACCTGAGAGTTTCATCATGAGTCTAAACCTGAATGAGCATCCCAATTCTCTCTGGCAGACCAGGCCGGTGCTCGAGTGAGACCTCACAAGATTAATTAATTAACTAAAATGATTAATTAAGTAATTAATGTGATGAAATGAGTAGACGGATTAATTAATTAGTTTGGATGAAGGGTGAAAAAGGATTAATTTAATTTAAAAAAAGTGATTAATTAGTTAATTAAAAAGATTAATTAATTAGTTAACTAAGTGATTAATTTTAATTTTTAAAAAAGAATGATTAGTTAATTAAAATGATTAATTAACTTAGATTAAGGTGGAGTAATTAATTAATTAATTAAAGAGAGTGATTAGAAGGAGAAGAATAAGAGAAAACTTATGGATAGCCTATCAACACAAGTTTTGAGGCGAAGAGAAATGAAGGGTTTGGAGGCTTATTATAGGCAAAGGTGGGTAAGGATATAAAGACCAAAAGGGGCTGAAAAGTGGACCAAAAGGAAGGGCATTTTCAAAAATTTGGGCTTGGACAAGGGACCACAAGCGCGGATCCACGCAGCACCTAGTGCAGATCCACACAGCACCTAGTGTGAATCTATGAGGATTCGAAATAGGCCCACGAGGTAGTCATGCAACTCATGCACAGATCTATGCAGACTGCAAGTGGATTCGCGTGGAATGTGCAGCTGTCCTCTTTTTTTTTTTTTTTTTTTTTGAGATTAATGTTAGTCCATGTTGAAAAATAAAGTGTTCAGGTAGCAATGCATTTAAAGGCTAAAAAAATTTTCTTTTGAGGGCATTGCCTCTGAATCCCCATCCATTAATCAACTAGCAGGACCACCATATTAGCTCTACATAGTATACTAAACTCAATAGGTATTAGGTTGCAACCGTATGATGAGGGTGCAAAATTAAATTTTCACAACTACTTTTTCATCAAAATTGTCTTGTCTATAAGACAATTTTAATGATAGTGAACTCGGAAGTAGAGATGGTACAAAGAATTAAAGGGATATCTAGGTTAGTGCTTAGACATTTTTAGGTGAGAGACATGATTGAAAAGAAAGATGGTAAAAACAACCACAAAAATGTTTACGCAATTGTTCCTAAACATTTATGGATGAAAAATGTGGCTGATAAATGAAAGCGAGAAAAGAGACCAAAAGGATATATAAGCTAGTGGCTAGATATTTTTTAAGAGAATTGATGGATTCAGTTGACTCAGATGAAAAGGTAGCGAAAGAAACAAAAGGGATAACGAGATTAAACGTATCTGGGTGAAGGACTTGGATAAATATTTTATAAAAGAGGTGAAAAAAGGAACCAGACGGATGTTACTATTCAGACATTTCTAGGTGAAGGATTTGGATGGATGTTCAATAAAAGGGATGGAAAAGGAAACAAGAGGGATGCCAGTGTTTAGACATTTTTGGGTAAAAGGATTTAGATGGATTTTCGATAAAAGGTGTGTAAAAAGGAACCAGAGGGATGAAAGTTTTAAGACATTTTGGGGTGAAGGATTTAGATGAATTTTCAATAAAAGAAGTGGAATAGGGAAACTAGAGGGACGTCATTGTCTAAACATTTATGGATGAAAGATGTGGTTGACTTTAAGATCAACGATGATGGAAAAGAGAACCAGATTAACTTCTCAGTGAAGATTTAGATATTTTTTGGTAAAGGACATGATTGATTCAAAGTAAGAGAGATCAGAAAGAAACCACAAGGATGCATAGGTGACCATTTCTAGAAATTTATGGGTGAAAATGATTTTGCTAAAATAAGCAAGATAAAAAACTATAGGGATATTTAGATGATCATATCTAAACTTTATGGGTGAATTGATTGATAAAGGAAGATGCCTCTGGTGTCTTTATGGAGGTTTTTGGTGATTAGCATAAAAGAGATTCTCCTGGCATCTCTGTCAGTAATGCTGATGGCTCTAGTCTTGATTGGGAAAGTCTGTTTAGTTGATGATCCCAATCTTGGTTTGAAAAATCTATTTGGTTAATGATCCTAGTCTTGGTTCGGGAAGTTTGTTTGGTTGATGATTCCTTCTTTGGTTCAAAAAGTATGTTTGGTCAATGATCCCTGTTTTGGTTTGAAAAGTTGGTTGATGATCCTTGTCTTAGTTCAGGAAGTCTATTTGGTTAATAATCCCTGTCTTGGTTCAAGAAATTTTAAGAAAATCTTGGTTGTGCCGAGGAAACTTGGATTTCTAAAGGTGAAGGATTGGACCTTTTGGAAGGCTTGAAAAGAGTTTACTAGGACTAAAGGGACTTTAAAAATCGCACTTCATCGGTTAGATTCTATAAGATTGCCACTCGACTTGATGGGTCTTTGAAAGTGGAGCAGGGTTTGTTTGGCTTGATACAATAAGCATTTGGCTTATCCATTATTGATGAGGGATAAGGGTCATTTAACTAGTTTAGCTAGGAAAGTAACTTTGTAGATGACTTGAGATTTTGAAGTTGATGCCTTTAATAAGGGATAAAGGCAACTCAGGTGAAACATTGGCAGAAAATAATGACTTGGGGGTATGCTCTTTATCAGATCTTCCTTTTGGCTTTCAGAAATGATCCTTGTAGAAATTGGAGGTGATGCCCCTTGATGGGAGCTACTTTTACTTTTGGAAATGATCCTTAGTAAAATGATTTTTTCTTTCTCCCATAAATTATCTGGCATTATGCTTGACAACTATTCTAAGTCATGTCATAATCCATCTATTTAAATTTGTTGAGTCTGTTTAAATAATTTATCCTCATGAGCAATTAAACAATTTTATCCTCCTCAAAGTCATCATTCTTTGTGCCACCCTTTTTCTTCTCTTAATAATTCCAAGGATAAAGAAAATTTTCAAGTCAAATATTGAATAGTCACAAATAAAGTTGCCCTTACTCATCATCATGGAACGGGCATGCCATTTGAAGACATTCACATTCTTTCAAACAGCCTTCGATCAGTACACCACCTCTTGTCAAGAGTGAGATCTCTAAGTAGTGTTTTCCTATCAAAATGCTTGAGTCACCAAAAGACCCAAATCAGATGGCTCTCCCTCTTTTCCTTTTATTTATTTCATTTTATTGTTGCTCTCCTTGGGATTTATTTATTGTTTTCCTCCTTGGGATTCTCTATTCTTTCTCAAAGGCTTCTTGCCTTTTTTTAATTTATTCACTTAGGATAGTTAATTAAAATCTAAACTAATTAACTTAACTTGATAATCAATCAATTAACTCAATCAATCAATTTATCTATTAATCAAAACATGATAAAATGGTTTGGCTAATAAACTCCTTTGCAAGAAGGGAGAACTGCGTGGATTTTGATTTTCATTCAAAAGGATACATAGGCATACTTGGTTGAAACAGCGAATCCAATTAAAATAAAGCAACTTCTCCCCATCATCCTTTTTACATAGTTAGGATTTTCTTTATCTTCATTACATTAACTTCATTAGGATTCATTTGGGAAATGTGTGACTTCCCTAAGGCTACAGGAAGTATCTCTAATTGGATTTTTGTTGTAATCTGGATTTAACTTTCTGCTTTCTTTTACTTTTATGTTTTGTTTACTTATGAATGGGATGAATGTCATGCATCAATTAAACTGTACATGCATAATTCATGAAATTAATTTTAAGTCACAACTAAGTTTATTGTCAAACTAATTTTGTTAAAATAAACCAAAAACCTAGTTCCTAAGTCCTCTTTGATTTCGAGGCTAGTGATATTTTCCTTTGGGATATTAATTGGAGTCAATTTGGATTTTTCCGTTAATCTTTTTTCTAAATAAAATAAAATTAAGATAGCGAATCAATATGAATCCGATGGTTCTATCGTGAGACTTAGCTCAAAAGAGCATTTCGATTTCATTTAGTAGATTGAACTGGTACTCGGGCAAAGCCTCACACCCGTGTAGGGTAGCCGCACAACTTAGGCCAGGATCCGCACGTGGGATGTGCAATTGTCCTTTTTTTTTTTTTAGAGATTATTGTTGGTTCATATTGGAAAATGAAGTGTCCATGTAGCAATGTATTTGAAGGTTAAAAGAAAAAATTTCTTTCAGAAACATTGCTCCCGAACTCTCGCCCACTAACTGGCTAACAGAACCGTCGTATCAACTTTGTATAGTGCACTAAATTCAGTAGGTGTTAGACTATGACTACATGATGAGGATACAAAATAAAGGTTCACACAATTAACTTTAATTTAATAATATTAAAATTGTTTCGACAGTTAAAAAATTTCAAATTGGAATATGAATACCAAATATATATAAAAACTAACTGTACAAAGGGAAATGCAAAATCACCACCAAATTAAAATGGTTGAAAGGATATCCTGTTGTTGATTTAACTAAATATTTTCTTAAATATTAAATTTCATTGTTAATTTATTTTTTTATTTTAAAAATCATATAAATTATTTTTGACCGTTGTATAGTTGAAACATAAATATTTCACTCTAATTCATAACAAGATAATAGTTCTAATTGGAAAATTTTCAATTTAAACTTATAAGAGCTGATGAGATCCTGTGTTGAAAAGTCCCACATTCAACTTTCAACTTTATATATATATATATTTTTTTTACTCATATATTATATTATAATGTTTGATATATTATCAAGTTGATACACTTATAATTATCTCTTGTAAAAAAAAATCCAGATGCTAACAAAAGTAATATATAAAAAAATAATTTCTTTTTTTAAACCAAAAAAAAAAAAAAATTCTTTTAACTCAGTTCCGTGGCAGAAATTATTGTCAGGGAAGAAATTACGACGCAACTAGTCCTATGCAAATGGTCTAGTCAACACAATTCTTACATATTGAACTTCTCCATTGCCACGTAAGGTACGAGACAGTAGACCATTTCACACCTTCAAACAAAATTTTTAACTATATTTATATAGTTTGGGTCAAATTTTAGGATATCATTAATTATAATCCTAATTTATCAAAAAAAAAAAAGCTTTCAGTAGTCAGAAAAGACATGTATACAAAAAGTTATCATTTCCCTCTATGAATAGATAAAGGAAAGAGGTAAAAGGAGATTTCACTCTCTCTCCACTCATTTTCTTAAACTCTCCCTCCCTCAATATCACCTCAAAACTCTCTTTCTATGCTCTTTGTACTCTGGACCAATTCATTGATTTTAACGTCAAAAGTTCTTAGCCAAATTAGTCTGGTGAATTTCAGACCCTTCTCCTATATTTAAAGGTCCTACCCCTCAACTCCACGTATCCTAACCTCTTCAACGGTATGATGTAATTTATTATTCATCATTAATAAAATAAAATAAATAAAACTTGAGCTTTCTTAATTTTAGAGCACTTCTAAATCGATATAATTTTGTTATTGGTTTCTAAGTTGATTTCTAAATTTTCAAGATATTACAAAAAAAAAAAAAAAAAAGGTACTTACCAATAAAAATAATTGTCGATAACATAAAAAAAACCATAAGTAATCTAGTTTACAAACGGATTAGAGACTGAACAATTTCGTCGTCAAACTATGATCAGTAATTATTTGCCGATGATTTTTCCAATCCGTTGAAATATTTGCTTACGACAAAACCATCGATACATCTTAATAAACCGTCAGACAATTGATTTATAGAAATTAATAAAATATTTAAAAGCCATCGGTCAACGTATACAAAAAATAAATAAAATAGTAAAAATTCAAGAGAAATGAAAATAAATAAATAAACCCATCGGTCAATTGTCTTTTAAAGAAAATAAAAAAATTAAATAATTAAAATCACAGTACATCTTCGGTACACGTGTAATTTATTTTTTTTAAAATTAATTAAATATTTTACAGTCATTTAATTAAATAATATAAATATAAAATTAAGGATAATGTAATTTGAAATAAATTTAATAATACAAATATAAATTAATAAAAATATTTATAAAACTATATAATAGCCTAAAATAAAAATTGGTATGTACAAATATAAACAAAACTAATATAAGCTTATGTATCTAGATCCTTTGCATAAATATAAACTCATTATTGGATAACGTAACATTCTATATTTATATACTTGCAGAAATTTCGGCAGCATTTCCATATAGTTTTTTTAGTGCATCAAATTAAAAAATACCAACAATTAGGACATTTTTCAATATGCACTAAGAGAACGTTTAAGCATATTATACTAAAATTTCAAACAATAGTATGAAATAAAATGTCTACAACAAGTTATATAGACAATGAAGTTTCTAAACTGTTCACTTTAGATAATTCAGTATTTTCTCATCATCTGATGAGAAAAATACCAAACGGGCATCTACGGTTAAATCTAAGTAAATTAGTTATTTTTATTTAACTGTATTTTTTGACTTCTGATTGTCAGAGTGCACATAGTTAAAATTAATTATGTCTTAATTAACAAAAATTTAAATCTTAGAGTAAATACATATTATGAACTCACAATATAATAACATTACAAAAACGATAAAATAAAATATGAGATTCTATCCGTACATTTTGCTAAGTTAAAATTTTTGTAATTTTATTCACATTGCAATTTTTACTTATATGTACCTTTTTCAATATTATTTTTTAAATTTGTAATAATTACGTAATTAAGGTTATTT
The DNA here is from genome assembly GCA_947687605.1 of Reutealis trisperma. Classification (NCBI taxonomy): domain Eukaryota; kingdom Viridiplantae; phylum Streptophyta; class Magnoliopsida; order Malpighiales; family Euphorbiaceae; genus Reutealis; species Reutealis trisperma. The sequence continues at coordinate 79,502 of CANTUT010000381.1, forward strand.
TTAAATTTTACTTTTTTTATTCCAATTTTTTAATGTAAGATTATTTTTTCTTATTTTACAATAATTAAGCAATTAATATTATTTTTGTATTTTATTTAAATTTTATACTAATATTATTATTAATCATCTTAATTTTTCATATTATATTATATTAATTATATATTTTTGTTTTCCCTTTTTTTTAATTTTCTATATTTTTCTTTAACTTATTATGATTTATGGCATAATTACGTTATTTGATTTTTTTTATAATTTTTATTTTAAAGTATATTTTTACTCTAAATAGAATATTTTCCTATTTTTTGGTATTTTATGACATGCATTTTAGATTTTAAAATTAATGGCATGTTTTAATTTTTGGTTCTTTTTTTAATTTTTATTTTAAAGTATATTTTATTTTACTGCTAATGTCCTTTTTTTTTTTTGGTCTTTTATGAAATGCATTTTAAATTTCAATTTTTATGGCAAATTTATATTTTATGATTTTCTTTGTATCTTTTTATTTTGAAGTCTATTTTTTAGTACTAATTTAATTTCTTCCAAAATTCATAGTATTTTATGAAATAATTGCATTTTGAGATTTATATTTTTATGGTATAAATATTTTTTTTGAATTAATATTTTTTATTTTCTAGGATATCGCCTTCACTAAAATTATAAAAATTACAAACATATTTAATAAAAAAAATACAACTTAAAATGCAATAATTATAATTACAATCCATAATGATAAATTTTAATTTTTACATACACAAAAAAATTATTAATTCACATTTGTAAATTTACAATAAAAACACAAATTCAAAACAAATTAATTTTCTTAAATTACATGCACAAATTCTAATAATTACAAATTTTGAAATAATTTAATGTACCAATCTCTTGAAGTGCAAATAAATATACGAATAACACAATGCAACCCAATACACCAAATTAACTAAAAAAAATTCAATTCAATTAATAAAATAAAACTAATTAATAAAGTACTAAAAATCACCAAAAATCATAAAAACCCATACAAATACTTAAGAAACAAATTAGAAAATAAATATATGGAAAAAAAAAAAAAGAACGAGCCAAATTAAAAAAAAAAAAAAAAAAAAAAAAAAAAAAAAAAACATTTCATCATACCCATTCATCAACCCAAATTGAACAATAAAATTTAAATAACCTAAAACAATAAAACTTCATCAATATTAAACAAAAATTTACACCATAAATCTAAAAATCCAAAATGGTACAAAATAAAACTAAAAAAAATAATTTGTTAAAAAATAAAACAAAATTTAAAAAACAATTCTTAGCTGCAAAATTTTAAAAAACCTGAATTTAATAAAAAATTAATAAAATAAAAAACATAATTAAATAAAATTAATAGAATTTAAAAAACAATATAAAACCATAATTTAATAAAAAAATTAAATACAGAATTTTATTAGAAATAAATTAAAATGTAATTAAAAAATAAAAAAATTATTATCTACAAAAAATTTAAACCATAATCACAAAAATTAATAAAAGATATAACAAATTATGTAGCAAATACAAAACAGAATTAAAAAAAAATTCAAAAACAATTATTATTTTTCACATAACCACAATAATTAATAAAACAAATATATAACAACTTATATATAAAACAAATAAAAACCAAATGCAAACAAAAAGAAATGGAAAATAGAGCACAAAACATATACCTACTAATGTGCTGGAATTTTACATTAATATTATTATTGTTTTACCCTTAATTTAGAGGCTTTTTAGTACAAATTTAGATTAAATCCTCAAAATTTGCATTTATTTGATTAATTTATAATTTTTGATGTGTTTCATAAATTTTTGCAGATTTTAGATCTTAATTGAAGTGGAAAAAATAAAGGAAAAGAATTGAAAAAGAAATCGAAGAAAAAATCGAAGCCAAATTTTGAGTTGAAATCTATCAACCCATAGTGCACAAACTGAAACGCATAAGCCCTGTGCGCTCACTGTAGAATTTGTTACAATTTTTATTAAAATAAATAGGGCTAATGTGGATAAAATTTTAACCAATCTTTTTTCAAATTACTGAGATCTACCCTGAATTAGGAGGATCATATAAGAAAAAGAAAAGGGGGATTTTAAAGAGGAAAGAACGGAAAATTAGGGGAGGATCATGCTTGACAAATTTTTGGGGAGAGAATTGCGTTTTCAACAAAGAGAAAAAAAGGGGGACAATAGCCATTGAAGGGACGAACGGCTTGGCTTTTGAGGCGAGAAGATTGTAATTTCAACCTTTAAGATTCAAGAATTTGCATCTTCTAGAAGTTTTCTAAAATCTTATTTCTTTATTCCTTTAGTTTTATTGGATTCATGATTTGTTATTGGATTTATTCAATTTGTTTTTTCATTGAATTAATTATGAGTAGTTAAATCAATTTTTCTAGGGTTAAGATGGATTTTGGTTCATTGTTATTGAATTTATAAACACTTATCATTTATTTATTCATATTGAATTAAATTATTTTTTTGGTGCTTTAAGTGTATGATTGATTGGCTACCTTTTACACAATCTAAGGTGTTGTATGAAGTAGTGAAAGTGAAAATACAATATTAGTTTATGGGAAAAGCAAACTTAGGATTAATGCTTCATAGACATATAGGTATTGCCTAGGTGGTGAATTGTTTAGTTTTCCATTGTGCTTAATGAGTTTAATATAATTTCTTACAACCATGATAGTATGTGTAAGATTAAAATTAAATATTGATAATCTACTTTGAAAGAGGATTTCATTTAATTAAGACAAAAACACCTTTAACTTCAATTTGTTTGAATGATTATATAACTGTGTATGAATCATTAGCATGAAAACCTAATGATATCTAAACCCTAGGTCTTTCTTTCATTGAATTAAATCTTAGTTAATTTGCTAGGTTTATTTTGTTAGTTTAGTTTTAAATCAATTTCATTAGTTAACTAAAATTCATCTATTCCATCATTCTTGTTCCTAGATTAAATCTTAGAAAATTTAGACAACTTTAGTAGTCAATTCGTTTCCCTATGGGATAAACAATTCTTTACTCATTAAGCCTATTTCGCTACAATAGATACATACACTTGTGGTGTAAAAAGTGCGAACAAGTTTTTGGCGCCATTACTAGGAAAACAGTGTTTGATATCACAGTTAATAAAATTTCTAGTAGTTTAATCACTTTTTATTTAATTTTTTGGTGTGTTTGTTGTTATTACAAGTGCTTCATATTTTTATAAGAAGAAATAAAGGTGCTCAACTAGTCCCTTTTAATCCTGAGATAGAGAAGACCTATAGAGCTAACAACAAAAGAAGGAAGGAGAGGCTGATTCAAGAAAGATTAGGAGAGCCTCGTCTTGGAATTGAAGAAGAGGTAATAGAAGAAGAAGTCGGGCAAGGGCTTTTATTTGGTGGTGTTGAAGAAGAAGAACACATTGAGGAAGAGAACCTAGAGGGACAGGAGCAAATTCCAATAGGTGATAATCAAAATCAACCCTTGTGAGCATATGCCTTTCTAAATGCTCAAGGGATTCAAGCTCCAATTAAGAGACCAGCTATGGAGGCAAACAATTTTGAGCTGAAATTAGCTCTAATTCAAATGGTTCAACATTCAAGATTTGAAGGAACTAAGCATGAGGATCCCAACGTTCATGTGGCTCTGTTCCTTGAGATATGCGACACTATCAAGCTTAATGGGGTTTGCGAAAATGCAATCAGACTGTGTCTATTTCCTTTCTCTCTCAAAGGAAATGCAAAGTCATGGTATGGCAGTTTAGAAGCAGAGTCCATTACTACTTGGGCAGAGATGAGAAGAAAATTCTTGGCCAAATACTTTCCACTGGGGAAGACTGCAAGGTTGAGGTATGAGATCACCAGCTTTATAATGTAGGATAGGGAATCTCTCTATGAAGCATTAGAGAGATTTAAAGAGTTGCAACGGAGATGTCCACACCATGGTCTACCAGATTGGCTTATTGTTCAAACTTTTGACAATGGATTATCTACTTTCATTAAATGTCACATTGATGTAGCTGTAGGTGGTGCTTTAATGGACAAAAATATTGATGATGCTATTCAATTGTTAGAAAGTATGGTAGCCAACAATTTTCACTAGTCTAGTGATAAAAAGAGTCAAAAGAAGGTGGCTGGAATTCATGAGGTTGATACTATTACCATGCTCAATACTAAGGTTGATATGATTGCCAAGTTAGAAGCTATGCCAATCCATTGCCAAGTAACTCAAGTGATGAGTTGTGATTTTTGTGGTGAAGGACATGCTAGCATGGAGTGTTGTCACAGTGAGTAAATGAACTATGTGTCAAACCAAACCAAAGACTCCCTAATAACCCTTTCTCTAATACCTATAATCTAGGTTGGAGAAACCACCCAAACCTTGCATAGGGAAATTCGGGTAACCAAGGCTCAAGTTCTAATAATCAGTGGAGAAACATTTCAGACCAATAAAAACCATATCAACCACCATTCCAACAAAGAAACCAACCAAGCCACCAAACCCAAGGATCCAAGTCATCCTTAGAGTCAACCTTAGAGAAGTTCATTAATGTGACAACCGAGAGGTTTGAAAAGAAGTTCATTAATGTGACAACCATGAGGTTTGAAAAGATAGACAAGCAACATGATAAGTTGGAAGCAAGACTTGATGCTAGAATTGATCAACTTGTCACTCAAAATAAGAATCTTTAAATTCAAGTTGGTCAAATTGCTAGTTCTTTAAGTGGAAGGGAAAGAGGAGCTTTGACAAGTAAAACAGAATGCAACCTTATGAGCATTATAATGTAATTACTTTAAGGAGTGGGAAGCTAATTGAAGACCTTTCACCAAAGAAGAACGTTGCTCCTATTGAAGACAATGTGAAACGTAAAAAGGATGAAGATATGAAACTACAACCACAACAAACTAAAACGAAGACCGATAATGATGAGGTTGTAGAAGTAGAAAAGGAGAAAAAGGAAGAGAAAAAGATGTTGCCTAAGCCTTATGTCCCTCTGATACCTTTTGCTCAATGGTTAAAAAGAAGCAAGTTAGATCAACAGTATGAGAAATTTCTTACCATCTTCAAGTAACTACATATCAATATCCCATTTGTAGAGGCTTTAAAACAAATGCCAACTTATATGAAATTTTTGAAAGAGTTGCTATCAAACAAAAGGAGTTGAGAAGAGCATGCTACAGTTGCTTTAACAGAAGAGTGTAGTGCCATTATTCAAAAGAAGTTGCTTGAGAAGTTGAAGGATCCTGGAAGCTTCTCTATACCATGTACGATTGGCAGTATGGATTTTGCAAAAGCTTTATATGACCTTGGAGAGAGTGTTAGCTTGATGCCCTCTCTATTTGCAAGAAACTAGGGCTTTAGCAAATTAAAAAGATAAAAATCACCTTGTAATTGGCTAATCAGTCGGTGAAGTATCCTATAGGTATCATTGAAAATGTACCTGTCAAAGTTGGAAATTTCTACATCGCCGTGGACTTCATAGTTTTAGATATGGAAGAAGATATTGAAATTTCAATCATCTTGGGAAGGCCTTTCTTAGCTACAGCTGGTGCCTTGATTGATATAAAAGAAGGCAAGCTTATCTTGAGAGTTGGGGATGAGATGGTTGAGTTTGATATTGCTAAGGTTGTTGAATCTCCATCTTCTATAGATACATGTTGTCGGGTTGAAGTTTGTAATGAAGTGGTCAAAGAGGTGTTTGACAAAAGTTGTTTAAAAGACCCTCTTGGAGTTTCTCTGACCCAAGGTGTTAATATTAAAGATAAAAACATTAAAGTTACACCATGGGCAACAACTTTACAAGCACAAGAGAAAATGTGTTATTGGAGAGGAAATTTTTTGAAGAGTTGCAAGAAGGCAAGAAATTACCAAGAATCCCCATTGAAGAAGCTCCAAATCTAGAGATGAAATCTATTCCAACTCATATCAAGTGCTTTGAACCATCTAGAGGTGTGAAGGTATCCCCATATGGTGCAGATGAAATTAAAAATGATACTCAAGGAACCTTTAAAATCAATTGCAAAATGTTAAAGCCTTATATCATTGGAGAACCTCTTGAGAAAGGAGTGGCATGCTTTCTTGCTGGCATTACTTGAAGTATGAGGTAAAAATGTCCAACTAAGATGACATTAAAGAAGCACTCCTTGGGAGGCAACCTAAGCCTTTCTTTTATTTCTTTTCATCAATTTCCTTTTAAAAAAAAATAAAAATATGTGTGCTAAATTTTGTTCTTCAGTTATGTGTTTAATTTTTGTTTTCAAGTAATGTTTTATAGTTCATGGATGATAAGGATATTGGGAAACAAAGAATTTCAGATTGGGCAAGGAGATGGGAGTACACTTTAACTTATTTACTTGTTTCTTGAGCTTTGATTGTGAATTGGATGGTTATTGATTGATTGGTTGGTGAAAATTTGATTGTTTTGTGCATAATTGATTGTAAATGGAGGTTATGTGTGCATCAAATGCATATATGTTTCGATTGTGTCAATAGGCTATAGAGTTAGGGAGTGCAAAATTGAGAATTTTTAGTTTGGGTGTTGATATTTCATATTTCATTATTTTTCCAGACTACATAACACGACATGCACAACCCTTGTGTGAAAATTTTTTATTCTATATCTCTTGCGAATTTTGGAAAAAATAGTGCACAATTTGAAATGCACAAGCTCTGTGCGAAAATTTTAAGTTCTGTCCATTTTGTGAATTTTGTGAAAAATAGTGCACAATCTAATGCGCACAGGCCTTGTACAGAATTTTTTTTAATCTGTTTCTATTGGTTAATTTTGAAAAACTAGTCCACAAGCTAAAATGCACAACCCTTGTGTGATAAATTTGGCTAATGTTTCTTTTGACATTCTTTGTGAAAATTGTTTAAAATAGAGAGGGAGACCCACTTAGTAAAAAATAAATAAATAATATATAATAATTATGAATTCTAAATTTTTTTCTTCTTTTCTTTTCTCCTATTTTTCTTTTTCTTTTATTTCTTTTCTTTTTCTTCTCTATTTTCCTTTTCTTTTCTTTTTCTTTTTCTTCTTCTTTTCCCTCATCTCCTAAAGAAACCCTAACTGCCACCTCCATGACCAACCATTGAACCATCACTGCCACTTAAACCCAACACCAAATTGCAATCTCCTACTCCATCAAACCATCTAAAACTGACTTTTTAGACCCTTTTTCCACCCTTCCGTCGATAGCCCCTCTCCATTACCTGGAAATCGCTGGACTTAACCATCCACTTCCACAGCTTTTCCTTCTTCTCCATGACCTACTCTTTTTGGTTTGTTTAGTTATTTGGATGTTTTAGTTTTTTATTAGTAGTGAGTGTAGTTTGGTTTTTATTATTAGTGTTTGCTTTCATTGCACTTGTTTTAATTTAGTTTGTTTTTATTTTTAGTTAGATAATTTCTATTTTATTTTATTTGCAACTGTTTCTATCTCTTTTTCGTTACTTGTTGGTGCTTAATTGTGAATGATATTGAGTAAATGTGATTTTGAGATTTACTTGTTGATTCTTGATGGTGAATGGTTGATGAATTGATGATTTTATTGATGAGATTAATTAGAGGTCAAGAATGGGCCATGGTTGATTTTGATAGAGAATTATAGAAGTGTTGCAGATTTTAGTGCTTTCTGTGTTAATCTACTATTCTAAAATCATATTTAGACTTGTTTGCACTTGAATTTTTTTTGCTTAGATATTGTGAACGCTGACCTAGAGAGGGCTTATGCAACTATTCTATCTTTATGTCACCTCGTCCATTTTAGAACATAGCATCTAATCCATTGAGGCGAAATATGAAATCTATTTTTCAGAAAGAAGATGATAAAGGCATTTTTGTGTAGCCAATTTCATATATCCACCTTTTATGTTAAAATTTTTCCCTAGTTGTCCCCTTTAGGCTTTTAAATTGCTTTTAGCTTTAGTTTTCTTTTAACAATTTTAAACCTTATTTTTCCTACCTCTATTGTGTATGAGAACGATTATTAAGTTTAATGCTTGAGTAGCTTTAATTAGTAGAATTGCACATAACATAGAATTATGAGTTGATGTGGTATTTAGTATATTCTTAAGCATTCTTTGAGTGAAACAAAATAAATGAAACAAAAAAGAAAAGAAAAAAATTAATAAAGTGATAGTTTGCATTGAGTTTGGGGGAAAAATATTAGTTATACAAATTCATGACACATTGAAGTGTATTTTCCTCAAGCTATGAAGTGATAATTGTTCTTCAAGTTGAGGAAAAAAAAAAAGAAAGAATAAAAAGTTGTATGTTATCCAAGCTCAATGCAATATTTGCAAGACTCAATGAATGGTTTGTGAATTATTGTGCAAATAGAATTAGTAGCTACTCAAATTTAATGATTATTCTCAATTTTGTGTATACTGGCCTTTTTCTAGTGAACCCCTACCTATTAAGACCCCATTACAAGCCAATAAAAGACCATTTGATTCTTTTAAGATTATGGGTTCCATTAATAGAGATGGATTGTTTGATTATGCCTATACAATAGATGCAGCCTTGAAAATAATTTTAGAGGTTTATATCAATGAAATTGAGTGCATATGCCTATCTAAAGTGCAACAATATCCTTGTTTTAATTTTTGTACAATCAATGTCTTCATATAATTGAGGGCTAGTTAAATTTGAACATTTTGTACTCTGCTTGTGATCCTTTTCGTTTTTTTCAAAGTTAATTTCAATCTCTTGAGGTCATCCTAATCTGTCTAGTCGATTTGATTATTGATAAATCAATTATTTTACCATTAGAATCAAGAATCTCTTTTTTCTTGAGGACAAGCAAAGCTTTGAGTTTGGGGGGTTTGATGTGCTGAAATTTTACATTAATATTGTTATTATTTTACCCTTAATTTAGAGGTTTTTTAGTGCAAATTTGGAGTAAATCCTCAAAAATTCCATTTATTTGATTAATTTATGATTTTTAATGTGTTTCATAGATTTTGCAACTTTTAGATCTTAATTGAAGTGGAAAAATAGAGGAAAAGAATTGAAAAAAAGATCAAAGCCAAATTTTGAGCTGAAATCTATCAACACAGAGTGCACAACCTAAAACACACAAGCCCTATGCGCCCACTGCAGAATCTGTTATAATTTTCATTAAAATAAATGGGGCTGATGTGGATAAAATTTTAACCAATCCTCTTTTAAATTACTAGGACCTACCTTAAATTAGGGGGCTCAGATAAGGAAAGAAAAGGGAGATTTTAAAGAGGAAATAATGGGAAATTAGGGAAGGATCATGCTTGACAGATTTTTGGGGAGAGAATTGTGTTTTCTACGAAGAGAAAAAAAGAAAGACAACAGCAATTGAAGGGACGGACGGCTTGGCTTTTAAGGTGGGAAGATTGTGATTTCAATCTTTAATATTCAAGAATTTCCATCTCCTAGAAGTTTTCTAAATCTTATTTCTTTATACCTTTAGTTTTATTGGATTTCATGATTTGTTATTGGACTTATTTAATTCATTCTTTCATTGAATTACTTATGAGTACCTAAATCAATTTTTCTAGGGTTTAGATGGATTTTGGTTGATTGTTATTGAATTCATAAATACTTATCATTTATTCATTCATATTAAATTAAATTGTTTTTCTTATGCTTTAAGTGTGTGATTAATTGACCACCTTTTACACAATCTGGAGTGTTGTATGAAGTAGCAAAAGTGGAAATACAACATTAGTTTATGGGAAAAGCAAACTTAGGATTAATGCTTCATAGACATATGGGTATTGCCTAAGTGGTGAATTATTTAGTTTTCTATTGCGCTTAATGAGTTTAATCTAATTTCTTACAACCATGACAATAGGTGTAAGATTAGAATTAAATATTGATAATCTACCTTAAAAAAGGATTTTATTTAATTAAGGGAAAAGCACCTTTAACTTTAATTTGTTTGAATGATTGCATAAGTGTGTATGAATCATTAGCATGAAAATCGAATGATATCTAAACCCTAGGTCTTTCTTTCATTGAATTAAATCTTAGTTAATTTGCTTTATTTTTGTTAGTTTAGTTTTAAATCAATTTCATTAGTTAACTTAAATTCATCTGTTCCATCATTCTTGTTCCTAGATTAAATATTAGAAAATTTAGACAACTTTGATAGTTAATTTGTTTCCTTGTGGAATCGACAACTCTTTACTCATTAAAATTATTAGCTACAACAGACCCATACACTTGTGGTGCAAAAAGTGCAACCACCTACCTACTGGATGACAGCAGATGAAATAGCAATAGAACTTGAATGGAATGCCATGACTTAAATGGACTGGTCCTCCAGTAGCTGCAGAAATAGAAGGGGAAAGGAGCAAAGTGGAATTCACTTCTAAGGGAGGAGATGTGGGTGTTTCAGGAGCTTTCCCTTTATCAGTGAGATCGATAATAGGGGAGTAAAAGTGGGGGCATGGCTGATTCGGCTTGAGCAGAAATAAACTAAGCAGTGATGGTGGCATTGGTCATTTCCTTGACCTCATTGATGATGGATTGGTGTTGGGAATTGAGAGCATTAGTGAAAGTGGCAAACTAGGCATTGAGAGCATGGGTGAAGTGTCAGCTTGGGTCTTAAGAGCAGTAGTGAGTGTGGCTTGGAAAGTCTCCTCTTGTTTCTTGAGGAGGTTGGCAAAAAAGGTGTTCACAGCGTCTTGGTCGAAAGAGCTGGAGGTGTTGGCCATTAGTTCCTTGAAAACAGAAAAAGGGTAAGAATACAAATTTGTGAAGAAAAAAGAGAAGGTGTGTCTAGAAAAGGATTCCTTCTATGTGGTTGGTCACTGGGTTTACATGTTGATAGGGTGAGTGTGTGAGGTATTTTTGGGGTAATGAACCATCAATTTAAGGTTTCGTGGATTTTGCCTTATTAAGTTTCTTATATTATGTATGCATGGTAATATCATAATGCATGCCAAAAAGGTTTTATAGGTACATGTACAAGTATTTCCATTATTACAGTACATGGAATCCTAGAGTCAACACTAGGGTGACTACACGCACAAGGGTAAAAGGTGGTTTGATTAAGTGTCCCTGTCCCACTAAAGCATCGATATGCCTCATCATATGTGAGGCAAGGAGTCTCGCGTGGATCTAACGATACTGATTGCTCGTTACACTACTAAAATGATCGGAGATTCGTCACGCGATGGAATGCTTTCGTTATCTTCTAACTTACTCAAAGAGAGTTATCGAGCCAATACTACTCACCATCCAAAATTTTTCCTAAAATTAAAGTTAGGCAATGAGCCTTTATTATGTAAAGTGATGCATGAAAGTCAAATTATACTTAATGAGCCAAATGGAGATTATTTTTGAAAAATTTTTCCTTAACTAAATAGTAATCCTTTTATTTTCCTTTTTATTTAAAAAAAGTGGCAACCAGTCTCCAGTTGAGTCGCTAGTTGTGAGGCCTTACCCAAGCACCGACCCGATCTGCTATAGGGAATCAGGATGCTCATTCAGGTTTATACTCATGATGAAATTCTCAAGTTCGGATTGATTGATTTTAAAAATGATTTTGGGAGTCACCACCCTAATTTATTTTTAAATGAAAAAATAAAGGAAAAACCCAATTGACTCCAATTTATTAATTTTCAATTAATCTAGCCAATGATAAAATCAATAGCCTCGAAATAGGTTGAGTTCGAGGACTATGTTTTTAATTTTAAATAATTTAAATTTAGCTCTTAAGTTTAATTTGACTTTGAAAATTAATTTCATAGATGACAAATATTATATGATAATTATAATATCATGATTAATGCATGAGCATGATATGAAGGCAATGAGAAAATTAAAATGAAATATTCACAAATTACATTAATTAAAAAGGGAAAGGAGGTTGATTGGATTTGGATTTGAGGTTTGGATTTAGATTCTAAATGTGCCTACATAGTTCGTTCCACGATTAAGTGAAGGGATTTAGGGTTGATCAAATTGATTGATTTGATTTGGGTTTGTGAGTGAGAGGAAAAAGCTGATACCTTTGTTTTTAGCGGGTAGAGAGTTTTACTAAACTGAAGTTATGTTTTATCGGGACCGAGTGATTGGATTAATTAGGAAATTAATTAATTAATTAAAATGATTAATTATCTAATTAATATAATGAAAAGAATGGATGGATTAATTAATTAAAAAGATAAATTAATTAATTTGGATGAAGGGTGTATTAAGAAAAATGATTAATTTGATTTTAAAAAGTGATTAATTAATTAATTAATTAATTAAGTGATTAATTTTAATTAAAAAAAAAGGGGCTTTTAGTTAATTAAAAAGATTAATTAACTTGGTTAGGATGAGATAATTAATTAATTAAAAAGATTAATTAATTAATTAGAGAGTGGTTAGAGGGAGAAGAAAAGAGGAATTAGAGGATAGGTATAAACTCTAACTCAAGATATGTATAGAAATGGAGGAAGGGGGGTGGGGGGTGGGGTGGAGGTGGGGGTGGTGGGGTTTGTATTTATAATGGAGAAATAGAGGGGGTATTTATAGAAAAATGGGATGACAGTAATTTGGGAAGTAGAAAAGTGAAAAGAGTAAAAGAATAAGGCTAAAAATGCTAAAAAAAAAAAAATTAGGCTAGAGGGCAAAAAGGGAATTGCTATCAAAGAGGCCAGTGGTGCCGCTTAGAGCATAAAACTTAAATTAATGAATGTATAACTTATAAATAATGAACATACAACACATCAACAATGAACATAAAATTAATTAATAATCAACCAATATAATAACAACAATGTCTCTATTAAACCTTAATAAGTAAAATATATAACTAACATAGCAATATAATATTCATAATAAATAACAACAGTACAACATCAAACTGCAAAAAATTAAAAAAAAAAAACAAATTAAGCAATAAAAATTAAAAGAAAAATTATGAAACATACTTATCAAACAATCTTTAATCATTATTGTCTCCAATATCACATCCAGCTTCAATAGGTGGGCATTTCAATTTCATCCTTTTCATCCTGTCTTTCAAATAAACCACCCTCATCCATTTTAACTTTGTTACTATCACTACCTTTCTCTCTGACCCGAATAATAAAATCAAAATCATCACTTGCTTGTTCTTCCTCATCAGCATCAATATGATGTCTTGGAGATGGCATTACAACACCTACACCTTCAGCAGTAAAACCCAATGAAAATGAAGGTATTTTATGACCTCTTGCTTTAGAAAAATTTTGTGTCTTAAGGATCGTTCTCTCAAGCTCTGCTACTGCTACTGCATCAAGAAAACTGGGATCATTAAAAAAAAAACAATCATCATCATCATCACCACTAATAAACTTTTCACTAATAACCCTAGTAGCTCCTTTCTCTCCTTGAGAGCTTGAAACATAACTAAACATATTAGACACTGAAATAAAAGCTTTCTTCAGTATTTCACTCCCAGGATGCACCCTTCCTATCTCTGCCATCACTTCTCCAAAATCAACTATTAAATCAACCATTTTCTTCAAAACAAAAGACAATTTCACCAAAGAATCCTACAATCATAAAATATTCATCATAATTATTAATATTCTAATGTTTATAGTTCGTTAAATTTAAGTGTCATAATGAATATATAAACACAATATGATGAATGTATTTTGCATACTCAAGGAACAAATAAATTACCAAACATTACAACAAATATAATAAAATTTACTATGCATAAAATAATTTTGGATTACCTTCTTCAAATTTCCAGATTTAGAAAATTCATGTCTCTGCTTTCCAACATCATCACTTTCCTTTTCCCTTTTCTCTACATTACCTTCAGTATCATTCTTCACAACTTTTAAATGATTGACTACTTTACCTCTAGCGAAGCCTCTAGATTTTAACTCATGCTTCACTCTTTCCTTGACTCTTTTTTCCAACAAGATACTATTGGAAAATTTTTGGTATAAATACCCCTCACCTTGAACACCACTCTATCTAAATAACAAAGTTGTTAAACAAAAATAATGATAACATCAAAATAAAAAATAATGAACATAATAATAATAGATAATGAACCTAACAATTATAAATAATGAACAAATGAAATATAATGTAAAAAATAAAACAAAAATACCAAACACTTACAGTCAAGAAGACTATAGGTATGGTAAAAAGAGCTTTTGGACTCTTACTCCATAACTCAACATGTTTCACCAAGCTATTTATAATGTAATAGCACCAATTGAGTTCCTTTATTTGACTAAAATCAATCAAAGAAAATAAAATCTTAAAATTACATCGCCTACTTTGATGCCCCTTCAGCATTGAAGAAACTACGAAAATAAAAAAATCTCTCTTAAAATCATCCCCAAAGTCCCTCTCTTCACAATCTCATCTGGCATACTTCTTATTATAGGACCACCAGTAACTTCAACCCATCTTTTCCTGCACCTACACAATAACTCAATGTATTCCTTACTCTCTTTCTCATTCCCACCCTCAACCACCTCCTTACTGCCATAAGGAATATGAAATACACAAACAACATCTTCCTCTGTCAAAACAAGCTCCTCCTTCCCCAATACTAAAGCACACCTATAGATGTTAAAATTTTCAACTAAGAATCTACTTAAAGCTCCATGACATTCAGACAATGCTAGCTTTAAAAAACCACCAAATCCAATATCCTCAACTGCATGACGTTGTTCAGGAGACAACTACTCAATCAACTTAAATAAACCAAGTGGAGACATCCTAGTTAATAGCACAGATGTTCTATTCCGAATCTTCTTCACCACTAATTCTTCAATAGAAGTAGAATCACTTTCTTCCTCCTCACTCTCACTATCACTAGCCACTCCCTTCCTTTTGTCTTACGAAGAAATCCCAGTAGCTATTATTGATAGATTAGTTAGGAAGCTTCGTAATAAGGAAATCTCAATGGTTAAAGTATTGTGGCGTAATCAAAATATGGAAGAGTGCACTTGGGAGAGTGAGCAGAACATACAAGAGAAATATCTCTTTTTGTTTTCGAATGTTTGAATTAATATTGAATTTAAAAGTATTGAATTATTGATATTTTAATAATTAATACCTTGATAAATTGAAATAATGTTATAAATTGATTGTCCACCTTGATATGAAAATTGGAGGACAAATTTTCTTAAGGAGGGAAGATTGTAATATCTTAGAAAGTTTTATTCTTATTGATAGACTTTTGGAGTATTTATTTATTTAAATTTAATAAATATTATAATTAGTAAAAATTTCAAGAGCATTTTAAAGCAATATTAAATTATTGCTAATTGATAAATATTATTTATTTGCATTGTTTTGTTAATTTCAAATTATTTTAAGAAATTAATACATATTTATTATTTATTTATTCAAATATATTGTGATTTCATTATTAAAGTTATATAAAAAAAATTATTATTATTTTTAATAATTATAATTATTGATTAAGTTATTTTAAATTTTGGTATCATTGTTATTGATTTTCTTTTGAAATATAATTATTGTTATTAATTTTAGTGAATTATTATCATCATCATCATCATCATCAGTTTTGTAAAAAAAAAAAAACCCAAAATCTGCTTATAAATAGCAGATTGGTCGGTCCATCAGGACTAATCAGCTGCTAGTTAAGTGGGGGCTATCAGCACAAAGAGAGAGAGAGAAAGAGAGAGAGAGAGATAGAGAGAGCAGAGAGGAGAGAGACAGAATAGACAACAGAAGAAGGAGAAGCAGCCAACCAGCTTCTACCGACCAGACTGCCACCCTCCAGGACCAGAACCATATAAGCGTAAGGCCACTATGAAGAGGAAGTTGAGATCTTTCCAATGCCACTAAGATCGCCGCCATAAGCCCCCAGGTGCCATTGGACCATCTGCCTGATAAAATTTTTTGAGCTATTTTTCGACGACTTTTCGACTTCTGTTTTCGATGATTTTCGACTCAAATTTTTTATCGGAATCCGGCAACATATGGCTTACCAAAACAATTTTCCGACAACCCTCTGATGAACATCAAATAGCCAACAAATCTGAATCTCCATTTCCAAAACAAGATTATCGATACTCTTTTTATCGAAAACTGATACTAAAATAGCTTTCTAGTAAACTTTTGGGAAGTGACAATTGGACCTCCAAATCTATGTCAAATGATTATTCTGATTTTAGAATGTAAAGGTTTTATGTGATTAAGTAATAAAAAAGATTAATAATGATTTTTATAAAAGATTGTTAAGTTAATTAGTTTATATCTGTAGAAATCCTTAGTACAAAGATTGATAATAATTAAATAGAAAGTTTTATTATAGGTCATAAATCAGAATTGTTGTACCTTATTTGGATCGAGTAATTGATATTGCTTTGGAGAAAAATTTTCTTAGAGAGGTGAGTTATGGAATATATCGATACATGGTAACCTACCATAAATGATTTTTTTGAAATTTCTATTGAATTAAATTGACTTATGTTGCTTATTGATTATTTTTTATATTATTGTTATTAACCTTGAATCCCTTTTGTTATTCTTCAGTGAATCATTACTTTGCTTTTTTAACCCATTGTACTTTCTGAATATTGTTTATTGATTATCAAAAGACCACTTGGGTCTAATTTTTGCGATTATTCCTACCGAGTTGTTGACTGTGCCACTGACCATACATATGATAGAATGTCTATGCTAACGGGGGATAAACCATTAGATCATGTGCACCAATAACATAACTAATAAGGTCAAATATATCAGTGTCCTACTTATAGAGGACTATATATCTAGGCGTATGCTTGGCCAAGCATATGTAATAAGAGAGAAGTTATTGGCCTAATTGATTATTATTGATTGATATTGATTGATTTGTTCTATCTCTTTGGTGCCATTTTATCTAAGCATATATATGTTATTTTTCTTAACCCATTTGTTTTGTACTCATTGTTCAACCTTGTGAACCCTTATTTCAGTATTTTCAAAATTAATTATGAACTCTTCAAAACCGACCAAAGTATTCTTAGCACAATCTGACGCCTTTCCTATCATAACTGGACCTTTTGTACCATACAATATTTTTCTGAAACTGATTGAATTTTCTCTCAGACTAACTATTTAATTATTTTAAAATTAATTTCAAGTCTATCAAGCTAACCGAACAATTTTTTGAGCCCTGAAACTCCAAAAAAACTGATCTAGAAGTCTCAAAATTTGACCTAAGTAAAAAGCAAAACTTCAACTGATAGCGCCCTCAAAAGAATTTTTTTTAATTACATTACTACTAAACATTTAAATTTCTTAAACCCCAAACCAACTTATATCTAAAAAAAAAAAAAAAAAAAAAAAAAAAAGCCATTTCAACTGCCACCGAAGCAACCGATGGCACCACTGGCTGTCTGGGCAGCGGCATTGGCCTCTCCAGTGGCACGCCCCCCAGAGCCCCTATGGCGCAGGCCCCACTTTTCTTTTTGTTGTTTCCAAAATGCCCCCAATCTAATTTTTTAGTATTTTTTCAGACCTATCCTTTTGGTTTTTTCACTTTTCCACTTCCCAAATTACCATCACCCCTATTTTCCTATAAATAGCCCTTCCATTTCTTTATTTCAACACACATCTTGAATTAGTATTGATGATTATCTACTAATTCTTTTTTTCTTCTCCCTCCAACCACTCTCTAATTAATTAATTAATCTTTTTAATTAATTAATTATCTTACCCTAACCAAGTTAATTAATCTTTTTAATTAGCTAAATTTTTTTTTTAAAATTAAAAATTATCACTCAATTAACTAATTAATCACTTTTTTTCCAAAATCATATTAACCTTTTTTTTTAATCCACCCTTCATCCAAATTAATTAATTAATCATTTTAATTAATTAATCCATCCATCCTTTTCATCATATTAATTAGTTAATTAATCATTTTAATTAATTAATTAATCTTCCAATCAATCTAATCACCCGGTCTCGATAAAATAGAATTTTGATTAGGTAAAACCCTCTGCCTGCCAAAAGTAAAGATATCAACATTTTTTCTCACTCTCAAAACACCTGAACCAAAATCAATCTGATCAACTCCTAAACCCCTCCACTTAATTATGGAATAAACCATGTGGGTTTTGATCCCATTCAATGAAATACGTAGGCACGTTTGGAATCTAAATCCAAATCTCAATCAATCTCCTTTTCCCTTCTTAATTAATTTAATTTGTGAATATTTCATTTTAATTTTCTCATTACACTCGTACCATGCACATGCATTAACCACGATATTATAATTGTCATATAATATTTGTCATTTATGAAATCAATTTTTCAAGGTCAAATTAAACTTAAGAGCCAAGTTAGATTATTTAAAACAAAAAATCTAGTCTCCAATCTCAATCTAATTCGAGACTAGTGATTTTATCCTTGGGTGAATTAATTGAAAATTAATAAATTTGAGTCAATTGGCTTTTTCCTTAAATTTTCCATTTCAAAATAAATTAGGGTGGCGATTCCCAAAATTATTTTTTCAAAATCAACCAAATCCAAACTCAAGGATTCCATCGTGAGTCTAAACCCGAATGAGCATACTGATTCCCTCCAGCGGATTGGGTCGGTACTCGGGCGAGACAGCTGGCAACTCCACTGGACATTGGTTTTTAAAATAAAAAGGAAAATAAGAGGATTACTATTTGGTTAAGGAAAATTTTTTTCCAAAATAATCTCCATTTGGCTCATTAAGTATAATTTGACTTTCATGTATCACTTTGCATAATAAAGGCTCCTTACCTAACCTCAACCTTAGGAAAACTTTTGGATAGTGAATAGCATTAGCTCGACAACTCTCTTTAAGTATGTTGGGAGATAGCAAAAGCATTCTACCCCATGAAGAATTCATAATCATTTCGATGGTATAACGAGTAATTAGTATCGTTGGACCCACTCGAGGCTTCTTGCCTCATATGTGGTTAAGTATTTCAATACTCTAGTGGGACAGGGACCTTTAAATCAAACCCCCCTTCACCCTTGTGCATATAGTCACCCTAGTGTTGACCTTAGGTTCCATGTACTGTAATAATGAAGACATCTGTATATATGCCCATGAAACCTTTTTGGAAGTCATCACGACATTGCCATGCATATATAACATGGAAATCTCGACAAAATGACACCTCAAAGACCCAAACCGATGGCCGATTACCCTAAAATACCTCACACACTCATCCTGTCAACATGTTAACTCGGTGACTAACCAAGTGGAAGGAATCCTTTTCTCGACATACTTTTCTTTTTTTTTCTTCACAATTCTATATTCTTACCTGTTTTTCTGTTTTTTGTTCTCAAGGTACTAATGGCCAACACACCAACACCTCCAGTCCCTTTGACCAAGATGCAATGAGCACCTTTTTTGCCAACCTCCTTAAGAAACAAGAGGAGACTTTTCAAGCCACACTCACCACTACTCTTAAGACCCAAGCTGAAATTTTCACCAATACTCTCAATACCCAGTCTGCCACCTTTACTAATGCCCTCAACTCGCAATGCTAGTTGATCATCAATGAGATCAAAGAAATGACCAATGCCACTATCACTCCTCTTCCTACTCATGTTGAGCCTACATCTGCCCAAGCCAGGACTAGCCATGCCCCTACTTTTACTCTTCCTATTATCGATCTCACTGATAATGGGAAAGCACTTGAAACTCCAACCTCTCCTATCGTGGACTTGAATGCAACCACTCCCTCTCCCATTGCAAATCCTTTTCAAAGTGGAGATTTTTCTTGCTTTCCTAAAGCTAAGAAATTGATGAAGAAAATTGAGGCCATAGAGAGAACACTCAAGAACGTCAAAAAGCACGAAGATATGATAGATGTCGACTTCTTAGCTCTCTTCCCAAATGCACAGGTTCCTCTAAAATTTAAGATGCTGGTTATAGACAAGTTTAATAGCACCACATGCCCTAAAACTCACCTCAAGATATATGTGGGCGCTATAAAACCTTTTGGTGTGGATGACGAGCTTCTTGCTTAGTTATTCTAATAATCTTTAACCAAAACAGTTATCAAATAGTTACTAGATCTTGACCCAAATCACAAGAAAACTTGGGATGACATTTGCAATGCTTTTATCAAGCAATACCACTATAACACTGAGGTGGATATCACCCATCGAGATTTGGAAACCACCAAGTAAGGGCCAAGAGAATCCTTCACCTCGTTCCTTATAAGGTGGAGAACAAAAGTGGCTCAAATGCTGAACCGTCCATTTGAAGTAGAGCAAATTGACATTATTGTTAAAAATCTCCTCCCCTAATATTAAGTTCATCTGCAAACCCAATACCTCCCCAGCTTTAAAGCTTTCATTGCCATTACCTCCAAGACTAAGGAATTGATTCAATCAGGACAAATCAAAGATGAATCCTCTAGTTCGAGGTATCATAAGAACAACAATTATACCACCAACTCCATTACCAAAAAAGAAGGAGAGGTAAGTGCTGTCTCTTATCATTAGCCAATGAGGTTGGAAAGGAGGACTTTTTCTAAGCTAGGTATGCCCTTTAGCGTCATTTATAAGAAAGTCTTAGAGGCTAATATGGTTAAGCCTTTAAACCCATGACCACCTCCAAACCCCTTGCCCAAGGGTTTAACGCTAATGAGCATTGCAACTATCATTAAGGGCCAGGGCACAAAACTGATGCGTGCAAGCCTCTGAAGAACAAAATTCAAGACCTCATTGACATCAGAGATATCATTGCTCCTAAAACCCAAAGTCTAGCACCACCACCAATCCTTTTTTGAACCACTGAGATCATCTCAAGTTTCACCTAATAATTGGCACTTTGAGAAGTATTCCGCCCTACTATGCCTCTATTCAAGTCCTCTGAGTCTATGTCTAGGTCGTTTGAGTCCGTAATCACCTGAGTAAGAGTTTACGTTAGAGTCTTTTGAATTTATTAAGTCTTTCTTTGAATTTGAGTCTATTAGGTCTTACCCCTTTAGAGTTTGTATTTTGCCTTTTAGGCTTATCTTTTGATGTACTCATGATGGGACTTTTACTAGTAACAAAAAGTTTAAACTATCTTATTTGCTTTTTCTAATTCATCTTTAAATAGGACAACTTAAAAAAAAATAGAGAGAGAACAAAAAAAAAAAAAAATGAGAAATACAAAATCTACAAAAAATGAATGAAAAAGGCAAAAGATCAATTAATTATGGCATAGAGGAAAAGAATAAAAGATCCCATACATTGCATTTGCATGGCAGTAGTGGAAAACTCATAAGCTGTACAGGACAAAGACATGATAAGGATGATCTAAGCATCGCAGTTCACGAGATTCCGACTACACACGCAAGAAACCTGACAAGTAAAAGCTATGGAAAATGAAGACAAAATAGATTGAAAGATATCATGACCAACTGAATCCCATTCATGAAAGAGAATTGATGCTCTATATAAAATTCAGGGTCATCAATAGAGATTGGTGTGAACTCTTAATTTTGCATCCTCTAACATGCGTTTAAACTTTAGAAGCACTTAGACTAGATGAACAAATTTTCAAAAGTCAAAAACTCTCAAAATGGGAAAATTAAAACATTTATTTTTGACATTTGAACTCTTTTAAATCATCTAAGACTGAGTAATGAATAAAACACAACTAAAATCAAACAAGCATGGGCCAAAATAGGCCTGTTGCCTTAAAGGGCTGCGGCATTGCCGTAAAGGCCTTGGCAAAACTACAAAGGCATATGCAGCAATGCTGTAAACTTTACAGCACCACAAAGCTCTCTGCGACAACTTCGATGAAAATTCAATTTTTTGCAATCCCACATCAAATATGAACAGCTTCTATGCTTCAACTCTCCCTCTATATTTAAAGGACCTCTCCACACTTCAAAACACTAACTTTTAAAGCTTGAAAAGCATTACTTCAAGCAAAATGCTTTGCATTTACTCTTTGCTTTGCAAAGCGAGTTGGGGGGTTTCTCCTTGATTCCTACTCGACTAGTTAATGGCTTTTCGCTCGCCTATTCGAGGCAAGTCTTTTGCCCAAGGCTTGTTTTCTCCAATCCGAAGATAGTTACCGCCCACCATTCAAGGCTAGCTACTCCCTACCATCTAAGGCTAACCACTGCCTACCCTCTAAGGCTAGCCGTTACCCGCCATCCAAAGCAGTCGCTGCCCGCCGTTCGAGGCCAACTGCCGCCCGCCATCTAAAGCCAACAGCCACCTGCTATCCGAGGCCAGTCGCTGCTTGCCATCCTAAGCCAGTCACCGTTGCAGTTTGAGGTAAGCTCCCTTTTCCTTTAAATTTCTGTTGTCTAAATTTCCTTGTCTCTTTTAGTTAGTTAATTAAATTGATTCATCTAGGTTGCTAGCTAATCAACTAGGTAATCAATTAAATTAATTAATTAACTCAACCCTCTTTTAATCAATCAATCAAAACATGATAAAGTGGCTAGGCTAAACTAATCCCTTTGCAAGAAGGGAGAACTGTGTGGGTTTCGATTCCTATTCAAAATGATACATAGGCATGCTTGGTTCAAGCATCGAATCCAATTAAAACTAACTAGCTTTCCCCCTTATCACCTTCTTCACTTACTATTATTTTGTTTTCTTTTACTTTATTATTACACTTAGTTTAGGGAATGTGTAACTTCCTAAAACCCATGAAAGTTAGAGGAGGTATCCCCTAAGTTTGGATTTCATTGTAATATTAACTCTCTTTTATTTCAAATTCTAATTGTATATAAATTTTATGGATTGAATAATCATGCATACTATAAATTGTTTATGCATTTTAATTTATTCATGAAATATATTTTAAGTCACTTTTATATTACTTGCTAAACTTATTTTGTTACATTAAACCAAAAATCTAGTCCCTCAATCTTCTTTGGTTTTGAGGCTAGTGATCCTTTTTCTTTTAGGTAATAATTAGAGTCAAATGGGTTTTTTTCTTATATTTTCTCAAATAAAAATAAATTAAGGTGGCGACTCCAAGAAATAATTTTCAAACCTATTAAAGATAAGCCTGAGGGCTTCCTCATGAGTTCTTTCCCAAATGAGTATTTCAATTTTCTTTAGTGGATCGAACCGGTGCTCGAGTGAGGCCTCACAGCTAGCTGAGCACTTCAACTAAGAGGTGAGAGGCAAGGATTTGCAACAAGTAAATCTAGTTCTAGGAGAAATCCAATCCCTTATTCATGATCCAAGAGGAAGTTAAAACTTAACTGCGCTGTACAAGACATGCTCAAGAAGATCCTATCCGATGGAGGCACCATCTTTATAGACGTAGACAAAAGTGAATTCTCCCATCTTAGCAACCTGGATTAGCTAAAATGACATATCATCCAAAGATGACATCTGCATTTCATTTCCTTTTTTTTTCATGCATATGTAATCAGAACTATATGGACCTAATTGTCCCTAAAAGAAATGATCGACAAAAAAGTGATATAAGGGATACGTAGGCAGCTTGACTCAGGTGCGGTCCAAATCATAATATAAAATATTTTGTATCCATCAAATTCTCATTTTCTTTGTGCTTAGTACATTATTCACTTAATTCTTTTGCCTAAACAAAGAGAAAAAAAAGAAAAAAAAAGTTCGCTAAACTGAAAACCTGAAAAGGCAGCTTAGGCAAAAATTAGAGCATAAAAGCTGTCTCATTTAATGGTGATCAAATTTTACAAAATACAAACCCATCATTTTGACATAAAGGATAACCCTTTCAATGTCCTGCATAGTTTATTATGTTTCATGTAGTCTTGTCAACCTACAATTATTTGGATAAAAAGCAAAAAAGGTCATGTCTGAAATCATGGTCTAACTAGTCTTCCTCTACCTCCTGAGGTGTGCATCTTTCGTATCCTCATCATAATCAAAGTCTGCCACAATCTCCTCAAATCGGCACACCCTTCCTCCAAGTCTTTGTAGCTCCTTCTGTCGCAAAAGTAGAGATATGAACAGAATTAGAACTATTCATCACAATAGTATCAAAAACCCTCTCTTGAGTACCAGTAGTTTTGAAACTGTTTCCAAAAATCTTCCTCTATAATTTAGAAGATGTATACCTCCTCTCTACCTTAACTATAATAGTCCTTCCCCGAACCTCCAATGTAGTGTCATCCTGTCCTTATTATAGTTATAGTCTCCTTTGTCACTACCACGGCAGTTTAAGTCACTACTACAACCTGTGGTGTTGCACTTCTAATAAATCCCCGAGTCTCCTTTAAAGATCTAGTCACCCACTCTGTTATGCTACAGTCCTCTTACTACTAGTGGTCCCTCCTATAGTCTCTTCCTTCTCAACTATGTCACCCTCTATTCCCCTCAACAAGACATCATGATACTCTTTCTCAATTGGCCAAACCACCTGTCATACCTCTCTATGGTCCCAAGTGAAATTCTAGCATAATAACTCCTCAACTAGCCACCACATGATAGCTCTGGCAATAGGTGTTATGATTTGCATAGACTCTAAGAAAGAAAAATTGGAGGCACATCCTGAGTTTGCCTCATCTGCCTTAAGACCCTCATCCCCTAGTAGAAAGTCATTCAAACCAAGTCCAACAGGTAAATCACTCAACACCCATAGCCCCCAATCATAAGAGATTTAATCCTTTACCATTAGCAGTGCTAAAAATGTGTCCTCCAAGGGCAAGTTACAAGCAACCATCCTATCTGATCTCTGACTAAGTCTCAATAAAGCAAGTGCAGACTGAAAAACAGGGGCCACCACCTAAAAATGATCCATCAGCCACACTTCCAAGATAACCCAAAACTTAAAACAAACATCCACAGAGCACCCCCAATAAAAAGGGTAAGAATAAATAAATTTTTCTGACCTAGTGAATAATTAGCAGGACATTTCATCTCTCCAAATTTTGAACAAAGCAATCAAGACTCATTAGTGTCTCTACTATTACAGCTCTAACCAAAAAATGCTTCTGCTTCATCTACCACTCTGGCATCACCCTAATCAACCAACCCGTATCTAACTCTTAAATAGAAAACCAAAGCCTTCATCTTAAGCCTCTATCCCCCTTATATCTCCCCGGTCATCAAGATTATAAAAATTCTCAATCATCAAATTCACCTAACCATCACTAACCACCATATGGCTTGCACCATCCTGAGGCAAGTCCAAAAATCCTGGAAAATTTACAAATGCCAAACTCTGAACTCTGGCACCACCAGAGTTACCTTTGAGTCTTAACCAAGCCATAGCATTGAACTTTCCAAATGTGGGAATAGCTCCTCTTTAGTAGCACTAAAACAGAAAATATAGGCCACCAGATTCTAAAACCTAAAGCAAGCCCTCAGAAAAATCTCAATCCTCTCGTAATGCTATCATGGCAACTATTCCATACCAACCCAAGTTGAGTTTCTCAACCTTATCGAGTTTTTCAATCCATAAATACATGTCTCCATAGGATACAAAAGTCACATGAAAAAATTCCATTCATAAAGCAAATGCTTGAATCCATCCTTATGCATCCATGCAATCATCCATTACAGACATCATCACATATCATGTATGGCATATAAGTCAAATAAAAGGTTTATGAATTCTGAAACATGCATGCATCATTTGTGCATCAACATCTATGTAATCATCTGCAATCATGTACCATCATACATAAGCCGAGCCAATAGCCTCACCGACATCTCCTAAAGCTGACAAGTACTTCCTCAAAGTTGATCGATACCTCCTAAAACTGACCAGTGTCTCTTTAAAGCTAAATGATACCTTTCCAGATTTAATCAATGAAGTATGATTTCCAAAGTCCCTTTACTCCCAGTAAAGTTTCATTGAGCCTTATGAAAGGCCCAGCCCCTCACATTCAGAAGCCCAAGTTTCTTTGGCACAACTAAAATCTTATCAAAATCTATTGATCTGACTCACCATAGGCAGAGGTTCTCCTATCAAAATCTTGTCAGAATCTCTCAAGTCGACTTACCATAAGCCGAGGCTCTCCTACCAAAATCTTTTTAGAATCCCTTGAGCCAACTCGCCATAAGCTAAGGCTCTCCCTTTATTAAAATCTTGTCAGAAACTCTCGAGCCAACTTACCATAAGCCGAGACTCTCCTACCAAAATCTTTTTAGAATCTCTTGGACCAACTCACCATAAGCCGAGGCTTTCCCTTTACCAAAATCTTATCAGAATCTCTCGAGCTAACTTACCATAGATCGAGGGTCTCCTTTCACTAAATTGTCTTATCCAAAATCCTCCTCCACCCATAAATGTCTAGAAACAATCACCTAGACATCAATGTGGTTTCTTTCTCCATCTCTTTTATCCAAATCTATCATCTTCACCTATAAATGTCTGGAAATGATCACTTAGACATCAATGTGGTTCTTTTTTATATCTCTTTTATCGAAATCGATCAATTTCACCCATTAATGTCTAGAAACAATCACCTAGACATCTATATGGTTCCACTTTCCATATCTTTTATCAAAATCCATCAATTCACGCAAAAAAATCTAGCCACCAATGTAGATGTCCCTTTGGTCCATTTTCTCACTTCCATTTATTAGCCACACTTTCCCCCATAAATGTTTAAGAAAAATTGTTTAAACATCCCAATGGTTTTTTTACCATCTTTCTTTTTCAATAATGTCTCCCTCCTAAACATGTCCAAACAGTGACTTGGATATCACTTTAGTTCTTTATACCATCCCCTCTCTTGGATTCACTATCATCTTTGCCTCCAACATTAAGGCCAGACAGATAGCCTTGATTAAGATTTACCCCAGATCATCTTTACCTCTAACATCAGGGCCAAATAAATAGCCTTAATTAAAATTCACCAAGACCATTCTTACATCCAACATCAAGGTTGGACTGATAACCATTGATAAAACCTCATTTATGTAATACCTAAATGTTTCATAGCTGTCTCTGAGTGTGAATGACACTAAAAGATTATATTTTTAAATGATAGTGTGGTATGGGAATGATAAGGAAATGGGTAGTAATCTTATGACCTAATGTGTGATGTTTGTTTGGTACATGATTTTATGATGATTAACTATGTTCTAATGATTTAGATAGAGTCCATATGATAGTTAAGGTTGTAAGCGAAGAAGTTAGGAAAGGTAAATTGGGGAGTTACAATAAAAGGTAAGGAAAGGAATTTAAAAGTAAAAACTTCCAAGCTTGTAAATAGACTTATGAGCTTCTTAATGGGTCTTGATATAATGGGGTCCAAACCTAACATGGGAAGGCCCAAACCCAACAATGAGTCTTACTTAAGAATGATACAACATCCAAGATTATGAATAATAAATGGTTGGTTAAGACAATAGACAAAAGATGTGTAGAGAATGAGTCTTTGATATTTAGCTCATTAGTCACCGAAATTGACCAAGTCAAGTTCTAAACTAAGTGGAACTCTTGCTCTTCCTTTACATGAATCAAGGTTCAATTGGAACACCCAGCATCTCATGATAACCCTCACCATTATAGAGAGAATCTTAGCCCTCCATCTTGACACTATCTTAACCATCCATTAAGATTAACTCCTAACCGTTAGATATAGTTTGATAAATCCTCACCATCCAATCCATTACATATATAAGAAAGATTGTGTAGAGAAATTTCATTTAGCTTTCTCTATACCAAAAGAAGAAATTCTCTCTACCCCACTAACAATAAGAGTCTTGTCAAAACAAAGTTAATCAAGGTAAAGAGTTATGCCCATCCTTTCTTTTTATGCTCTAAAATTGATTGTAGTGACTAGGTTGTTTGAAGAATTACTTTTGCACTATATATGGGATTCGGCCAACCTAGGATAGCCATGCTTAGGATATGTTTTTAAATGATCTTAAATGAAGGAAAATGATTTAAAAGGGATAAAATGAGCTTTGGGAACATGATTTAAGTTTTAGGAAGCTTTGAAGCATAAACATGATTAGAAGAAGAACTTAGTGTTTTAATACTATATTGTGATGATTAAGTGAATATATGTGTTATATGTTATATCAATTTCATATTCTTACAACTAATTTGGAGGTTTGATGAGGAATTGAGAGTTTCCCCAAATTTGACATAGATAGAATAAGTTAGGGTTTATGGAGTAATTTGGAGATTTTGAGACTTAAACTTGAATTCTTGAAATTTAATGGGATATTTAGCTTGGAATTGATTAGGAATAAGAATGAATATGTATATGATACAATTGGGATGTTTCTATCATAAGTTAAAGTAATGAGCAAGCAAAAGATATAGTTAGTAACATCATTAGTTACTAATTGTTATGTGATTGAAATGTGATGTGTAGAACCATGAGGAAAGGGCAAAGGGATTGTTCAAGTTCATGAGGGACTTTGAGCTAGCCAAGAATGAATAGTCATTAGGAACAAAGGCATTAAGATGAGTACTTAATAATGTAATGTAATTGTGCCATGTTGCTTGCGACTATTAATTGAAATGCCATCCTTTGATACATGCCCAAAGAGGGACATTAAATATGTATTGCCCATGGAATGTGAGCCTTTGAATTTCACATCCTTCCTATATGATAATTTGAACATAAAGAGCCCTTTTCACTGATGCCATTTTGTGCCCAACATTTGATATGCCAATTACTTGTTATTGAATGCTTAATACCGATTTTGAACATGCCCTTTATGAATACCCATGATAAGCAAAAAACCCCTTTTGATGTAAGGTAGTATATCAGACCATGTGCACTTGGTATAAGCCTGCAGGTAGGGCGAGAGCACCCAATCTCTATTATTGGGGAACGCCTAACCATAAGACCTGATCAGTCTTGCATAATGTGATATATATAAGTGAACAAGGCTTAGGCCACCACTCTTCAACTTTTATGTATGGGAAGCTTTTCGCTTCCAAGACATTCTTGTTTATGCTAAAATGCACTCTAATGTTCAACATGGCCAATTTTGATTAACATCACACCATTATTATCTTGAATTAACCCAAATGATAACATGTTACATTGTTTGCATATTGCATTATATTATTTTGTATTCACTAAGCTAGTCTCATTTTATAGTTATTTATAATTTTTCAGGTCAGGGTGAATCATTAATAAGGTAAACCCCAAGCCATTTTTCTCCACTTGGAACTTGCTAAGGATATTGTGAAGATGTTACTTGTGTCATTTTGAGGATATGCAACTTAGAGCTCCATGGTGACTAAAGATGTAGTGTAAATGAATGTTATGTCTAAGAACAGTATAAGTAACTGATAACATGTGTTAAGTATGTGTATACTTATGATATTAGTTAAGAGTGTATGGATAGTATTTATGGGTAACTAAGAATGATGTTCTGTTTCTAATCATGGTATGAAACTAAAGTTTATTCAGTATAATGAAATAGTTAAAGTAATCATTGGGAATTGGTAATGAACAATATGGTTATGATCTTAGGAGAGATGGTTAAATAAGATATGTAGAATGATAAAAAGATTAATGGTGTTCTACGAGTTTAAGTGACCTTACGTCTCCCTAAACTCTAGGACAATCACAATCTAGAAATTGGTTAGTGATAGAGTTAGTATCAAAGCTAAAGGTTTAAGTCTTATTTAGGCTTAATAAGTATATGAATTATAGGTTAAACCATGAAGCATAGGAATCCTTCTTGTTATTGAATAGTATTGTTAAGTTAGATCTACGTTAATAGTTGTGTTAAGTTATTCTCTCATTTTTGTGATTTATATATCATGTTATTGTGTTATCATATTGTCATTTTATTATATTTCTTGATTGTGGATGTAGATGCCACAAATTCGTAACCTTGTTAGAGAGAGGGAAGTATTAGATGCTGCTTTGGCTGCTCCCCCCAAGCTTAAAGAGACAGAACTAGAGGAGGATCTTGATCCAATTTGGGTGGTGAGAATGAAAGCACAATATGAAGAAGTGATAAGGGAACTGCGTATGTTAAGAGAGGAATTATGGAGATTGAAAAGAATGATAAGAAACATGAAATGGGAATTCATTCAAATTAGACAAATGTATCAAAATCCAGAAGCATAGCCAATCCCACCCTTCCATGATGTCATGCCGGGATTTCCTGAGCATTTATGCATGGCTCGTGGAAGATTGGACCATTCAAAAGAAGAATGTCCTATTAGAAGGAGTATGATATCCCTTTCACAGGTGTCAATGGGTCGTAGGCATGTGGGCCCTAGGGAAAATGAAGCAGCAAATGATTAAAGGGATTCAAGGAACTAAGAAATAGGAAGAAGAACATACCTATTTTGGGTAAACTTTTGGTGAAATAGTGGGTATGTATGTACATGTATCGGGTAGGTTAGTATGAAAGGTAATTAGTAGAATGTACATAATCTTTTTGTATACATATGATGTGTAACTATTGTATAAAAGTTAGGAAATGAAATATGATCATTTTTTGTGTACTAAGAAAAGATATGTCCATTAACTATTGGGGTTAGAGTTTACTTTAGGTGAACAAAACTTTAGAGCCTCTGAAACAGCTTTAAACAATTGATTTTGGATCCAAACGTAGGCAGTGTTAGGTAAATCTTGACACGATTATAGATCTCTGAATGAGCTTCAATTTATATATTATAGGCCTTATAACTCATCCATAACTGAAAGTTATGACCTTTCAAAGTTAGCTTGTACGAAAAAGGTATTTTTTTATCGGTTAAATTGTCGTGGTCACAAATTACCTATCACAGTCATGACCAGGATTGTGGTCGCGACCATGGTTGCGAATATCTTTGTGTCTTATGAGTTTTTTCTTAGAAATTTAGCACGGTCTCGAATTTTTTATCGCAGTCGTGACTGAGGTCGCAAAATGTACCATGTTATGAGGTCCAAATTAATGTGACTTTAAGAAATTGTGGTTTATAAGCTTCTTGATGAAAGTAGTTTTCAAAATAAGCATATGTTGAGCACTAGAATAAGAAGAGAAGTTAATAGGGATTTGATATAAATTGAATCCACCATGGATACGTATGGCTTTTATGGCTCTTTATTATATGAAAAGTATCCATGTGATAATAAATTGAATCACGATGTGTGTAAGCAAAGAGTTAAATGATATATGATATTGATGAATATGTATATATATATATATATATATATATATATATATATATATATATCGTGCATAATGAGATATACATGAGATAAACTAAGAGTGAGTATCATTAATGTTGTGATTCAAATGTTACCTTATAGAATAGAGTAAGAGGGACCAAGATCTCAAAAGGCTGAAAGTATCGCTCTAGATGTGACATCTAATATTGGATTCGTAAGAGATGATGAGCGTCTCGATCAAGGCAACACACAGTGGATACAAGGGGACAAGCACTACCAGGAGACATGGATGTATTAATGCAAGAAAATCAAGAATTAAGGCGACAGCTTAAAGAAATGAGGCATAGGCAAGAAATGCCTCCACCCCCTCCACCACTTGTAATGCCACCTACTTTTAAAGCTAAACATATTCCTCCTCTTCCGCTAAGGGTGCCATGCCGAGTTCAAAGAAGAATGTTACCGGAAGAAGGAATTACTGTGAATGACTTTAAGAAAATGAAGCCTCCTAAGTTCAAAGAAGAGGAAGAAGAAGACCCTCAGGACTTCTTGGAGGAATTAGATAAAATAGCTCAGAGACTACCATGCTCTAATGAGAAGTTAATTTAACTGGTAGGACTACAATTTAAGAAGGATGCATGGGAGTGGTTCTAAAGGGAGATTAAAGACCAACTTTATGAAGACAACCCTCCTACATAGGCTGAGTTCAAACAAAAATTGATGCATGAGTTCTTAACCAAAGGGGAAAGGCAAAATCGAGCCCTCCAATTTGAACAACTGAAGCAAAAACCTATAATGTCTGTGTCGGAATACACTCGTGAATTTAAACATCTGAGCAAATATGTCCCTCGCATAGTACCTACCAAAGCAAGTAAGGTTAATTGATTCCGGAGAGGGTTGATTGCTCCCCTCTACAATGTGTTAATAGTGACTAATTTCCCTACTATGGCCAAGCTCATTAATAAAGTTAAGTTAATGGAGGCATGACATAAGACCGAAAGAGCGGAGCAAGTAGAAAGGGAGCAAAAGCACAAGGAAAAAAGAAAGGCCAAAGTGGCCAGCAATAGGGAGGCCCTATCCAAAGTAAGGGTCTTGAGCATGCATCCACGATGTCTACTCCATATCAGCCAAGAATGGGAGGACAAGGCCAAATTCAAGCTGAAAGTGTCTCAGTTGCCTCAACTCCAGGCAGCATTAGCCCATAACGAGCAAGACAACAGAGTCAATCCATACCTACTTACACTACGTGTGGATGACAATACCGAGGAGCTTGTTAAAGAGCCACGAGAGCGTGCCTACACTGTGGATAGATGGGACATTTCATTAAAGATTGTCTAATGACTATCAATCAAAGCAGCACTTGTAATTCATCTATTTCCAATTGTAAAACTTCCTCAAACATTTTCTTTAACTCCTTTATTATTAGCCTCTTTCGCATAGCAATATGCGAAAGACTACCCATGGACTTCCTGCTAAACGCATTTGCTATCACATTGGCTTTACCAGAATAGTAAAATATTTGACAATTATAATCCTTCAACAAAGGCCCAGTGGCACTGCTCACCCCTTCGGTGGAGCATGCCCCATTTTCCTTTTTACTATTTTCAAAATGCCCCCAATCTAATTTTTCAGCACTTTTCCAGCCCTACCATTTTGGTCTTTTCACTTTTCCACTTTTCAAATTACCCTCATCCCCATTTTCCTATAAATTGCCCCTCCATTTCTTCATTTTAACACACCTCTTGAATTAGTATTGATGGTTATCTACTAATTCCTCTCTTCTCCTTCGTCCAACCACTCTCTAACTAATCAATTAATCTTTTTAATTAATTAATTATCTTACCCTAACCAAGTTAATTAATCTTTTTAATTAACTAAAACTTTTTTTAAAATTAAAATTAATCACTCAATTAATTAATTAATTAATCACTTTTTTTCCAAAATCATATTAACCTTTTTTTTTAATCCACCCTCCATCCAAATTAATTAATTAATCATTTTAATTAATTAATTCATCCATCCTTTTCATCATATTAATTAGTTAATTAATCATTTTAATTAATTAATTAATCTCCCAATCAATCCAATCACTCAGTCTTGATAAAACAAAATTTCGATCCGGTAAAACCCTCTGCCTACCAAAAGTAAAGGTATCAACCTTTTTCCTCACTCTCAAAACACCCAAACCATAATTAATCTAATCAACTCCTAGACCCCTCTACTTAATCGTGAATGAACTACGTGGGTTTTGATCCACATTCAATGGGGTACGTAGACACGTTTGGAATCTAAATCCAAACCTCAAATCCAAATCCCAATCAATCTCCTTTCCCCTTCTTAATTAATTTAATTTATGGATGTTTCATTTTAATTTTCTCATTACACTCATACCATGCTCATGCATTAATCATGATATTATAATTGTCATATAATATTTGTCATTTATGAAATCAATTTTTCAGAGTCAAATTAAACTTAAGAGCCAAATTTAAATTATTTAAAATAAAAAACCTAGTCACCGAACTTAACCTTATTCAAGGCTAGTGATTTTATCCTTCGGTGAATTAATTGAAAATTAATAAATTGGAGTTAATTGGGTTTTTCCTTAATTTTTTCATTTAAAAATAAATTAGGGTGGCGACTCCCAAAATCATTTTTCAAAATCAACCAAATTCAAACATGAGGGTTCCATCATGAATCTAAACTCAAATGAGTATCCCAATTCCCTCCAGCAGATCGAACCGGTTCTCAAGCAAGGTCTCACAAACCCCAGGTATGGTTATATTTCATAATTCACTAAGTTGTAGGCTCACCCCTCTTCATTGTGGTTTTTTCAAGTGCTAAAGTAGAGAAAACTAGAAGTAGAGAAGACTGAGCTTCTTGTTTTCCTTTCCTCTACAAGAAGCTATCTTTTGTAAATATTTTAATTGCTTTATTGCGTTTCTTTGTGGATTACTCTAGGCACTCCATAGTAATTGAATGGACTTAGATATAATTATTTCTGTCTATTAAAATATAATAGAATTGTATTATAAATAAAAAAAATTAGATTATTAAGTATAATAGAATGTATGCATGGTATTGGAAATGATATTAAATTAATCCAAGGAGATTATTGATATAATTGGATTCTATGAGTGTATGGTGGTCTTAAACTTACCATTGCCCTATAACCATCACATCCTCGGAATTTTGGAGTGTGACGCATCAACCCTGAACCCCATGTTCATTAATACCTCAAAACTTCATTAGTTAAACAACAGTTTTTTCAGTCAATATCATAAATAATAATTAAAAAATACAACACAAAACAACAAGAAAACAAAAAAAAAATTACCTATTATTCTATCGTTTGTCATTCCTTTCCTTATCCATTCAGAACAATAAATTTGTATCCTACAAAAAATAAATTAACCCATAAAGAATAGAAAATATGTTCATCAACTAAGGCCTAAATGTTCATTATAGATAAATTCAATGTTTATCAACATTATAATCACTTAGATTTACATTCAACTGATTTCACTTAAATAAAAACAAATACAAATTTAAATCACTATAAACACATTCTCAAAACAATCAAATTTATGAAAACTCTAAACCTAAAAATAAATCATAACCGCAAAAAAAAAAAAAAAAAAAAAAAAAAAAAAAAAACCCATAAAAGCTAGGCAAAACAAAATTATAAAATCATAAAACTGTAAAGCCTACAATAGAATTCAAAATAAAAATAAAAATAAAAAAATATATATAAAACACTTACCACAAAACACCAAACTTGATCAACACACAAAACTTCGGCACAAAATCACAATACAAGAAGAAAAAATTGAGAATTACACAAAAAATTAACTAGCGAACGATTAAGGAAAGTGAATGACAAGAAAAATCATAGAGAAACAGAGAGAAAAATTCGAGAAAACAGAGCAAAAAAAATGGAAAACGAACCGATAATATAATGGAAAACGAACAGTTACTCTTTTTGAATTTTTTTTAATTTTAAATAAAATATAGCCCAACCTGCACATGTATTGTGGACCCCGATCTATATTATAATATGGATCAGGGTTCATAATATAATTTGCTGACTCTAATTCATAAAATAGATAGAAGTATCTAATTCCGACTCTTTCAATTTAAACTTCCAAGCGTCGAAAAGAATTTGTGTTGAAAAGTTGCAAATTTGAGTTTCAAATTTAATTTCCACTTATACTAGATTATAATGTATTTGATATACTCTCAATTCAATACTTGACATAGTTTCAGATGCAAACAAAAGTAATATGTAAAAAATTAATTTCTTTTCTGTAACTCAATTCCATAGAAGAAATTATTATAAGGTCAAACTAAACATTTTATTTAGGCTTATTGGCCTAATATACCCTGAAGGTTTTTTTTTTTTTTTTTATTTTATAATTTTATAATATCCTAAACTATTATTATACCCAAAACTTCTAAAATTATTTGCAATTGTATTTTTTGATCAAAATTACTCTTTTAAACTTCTTCTCTCTCCTAGTAGCATATAATGTGGATTATAATATATTATTATTTAGTCTCTCATATTTAATTTAATCAATAAATTCATCCATTTTTTTTGAAAAATAAATTAAATGATTTTTCACATTCGTTTTTGTTAACAAAATAGTCTTTTTATTATTTTTCAAACAATTTTTAGCAATTAAGATAGATTTAATAGTAAAGTAATATTATAATTAAAAAAAATTCAAATTGATCAATGATTTTTTTGTCCTATTTGTCTAATTAAATCTAAAATAAACTTTGGTAGATAATTAAGATATTATTTTTTTAGTTCAATGGAACATAATTTTAAAAAATTAAAATTATTTATACATTCTAATAATAAAAAAAATTATATTTTAAGTAAAAAATATATATGCATTTCAAAATAATTAAAATGAAAGGATATATATATTTTATTAGTGTATAATATTCTTTATTTATAATAAAAAATATTTTTTATTATTTAAAATAAATAAAAAAAATTTTGAAAAAATTACGTGAAAAATAAAAAAAAATATTTATGTTTTTATTAAAATATAAACAAAAAATGAGAGGCAACAGTATATTAGGTTTTATAATCACATAATATGTACAAGGATATTTTGTTTTTTATTCACTTAAAGAAAAATTTTAGTTATTTTAAATTGAATGACTATTTTACTAACACAAATAAATGTGAAGACTACTTAATTCATCTTTTAAAAAGAATGGATGAATTTTTTAATTAAATTAAATATGAGAGATTAAATAATAATATGTTATTTCTATTTTTAATCTATATCATATGGTACTAGGAGAAAGAAAAAGTTTCAAAAAAGAAGAAGTTTAAAAAAGTAATTTTGATTAAAAGGTATAACTGTGAACAATTTTAAAAATTTAGAATTTAATAATATATTTTTAAATGATATGGTAGAATTATAAAAAGTTAAAAAATTCAAGATATTTCAAGCTAATATGCCTTATATGTAAGCTTTTTTTTTTTTTAAGATTTTTCCCCCTAATTCTAAAGTTTAAACACGTGAATTATAGACCTTTTACATAAAGAGCAAAGACCACCGGAGGTGGAAAATTTTGATGTTACTTGTGGAAAATTTTGATGATACTTATGGAAAATTTGGGGCTAAGACTCTTCCAAGGGCTAATTTCAACCCTAGCTTTGATGGTTTAGGTACCTCCACCTCAAGTTGGTGGTGGGGCAGTGGTGGGGTGGGGGTGGTGCTGGTGGTGAAGACCTTTTCCACCCATGTTTCACACATCAAATGACGTTATTGTCGAATGCTTTTTTATCACGACCCAACATAATCAAAGTCTCTTGTACTTTCAAGTTGCTAATATTTGTATTAATTTCAACCTTGCGATCAAACATCACTATCAATTTCTAATAATTTTAGCTCATAGGAGATCATTTTTAACATTCTGACATTCAAATTAGCTGGTTTTAATTCCAATCTTAACGCGCCTCAATTTGTATAATATTTGAAATGATTTAAGTTGGGATGATTTGAAATTGTTAAGGATAAATTTATGCTACAATATGTTGAATTTTTTTTTTTTTGCCAATAATATATTGATTTGACCTAAATGTGATAAGTTTGATTTGATTTAAAATATCATCATTTTACCCATAATAAAAAAAAAATTACCCATAATAAATTAATTAAAAATATGGCTTAAAAAAATTAATAAAAAATATAATTTTAGGTAATTTTTATTTTTTATAAATTAAATAAAAAATTAACTTCTACTTATTTTTGAAATTAATTTGATGTATAATTAACCCAATTTGCTTGCAAATCAAAGTATTTAGCTGAAATTCATGCACTTGAAAGAAAAGACACCGACATTATCTAAAATTTGAAGTAGTCATAGGGCGGAGTGAGGACGGAGATCCATTCTCCATCCTCACCCCTCATCTATAATTTTCAACTTCTCGTTGCTTCTATTTCTATGTCTATAATTTTTCTATGTTCTTTTTTGTACCCCACTATGTGGAGACTATTTTTCTCATTCCATGGACGTGGAGATCCCCATCCCATCCTCATAAAGATCCACATTTCACATTTTTTTTATTAAAAAATTTACTAATATTAACTTTAAAAATTTATTAGCTCACAAAATATATATCCGAAATAATATTTTATATTTAAAAAAAATATGAAGAGTCACTTTTTGTTTACAAGAGAAGCTGTACTTCAATAGCTTTTGGTCTCTCAATTCAAAAATACTAATAGATTTTCAAGTAGCATATATATAGTGTTTGGGTCTACAATATTTCTCAGTGCTACTACTACAGTAGTTAAAAAATGAGTGATGAAGTGCAACAGGCATGGAACACATCGTGAATTTAACAAATCAGGCATAGAGGCCATTATCTAATTTTTAGTTTCAAAATGTTATATTAAGTATCAGAAAAGAAAGAAAATAATCCATATTTTATAGTGTGTGTTTATGTGTGTGTACATTTATATATATTATAGCTAAAAAGAAAATAAAAAACTATCATAAAAGAAAACAAATATAAAGAATTTTAAAAAAAAAAACCTTAATAGAAATTAAGATGTTCTTGTTATAAAATAGTCTTCCATGGGATATGTAAATTAAAGAAAATTATTTGAAAACTTGGAGTTCTTAGATTGAGAAGTTTGATGTAAGTGATAAGAGGTAAAATATGTCAAAAACTTAATAGGCCCAAGGAAGTGAAGCCTATATGGATAACTCATCTCACTTCATCACAAGCCCATACTTGATCAGGCCTGTAGCTTTGGAACCCAACATCAGCTCTTTCTCCAGCAAGAAAAACAGGACCACTTCTCTCTCTTCATGCTCAGAGAGCATGTCCAAGGGAATGTACAACACAATATCAAATCTGCTAGAAGGCCCTCTAATAAAAACAGATTGCTTAGATGCGGCATGCATTATCTTGACACCTCTGAGGACACGCTTTATGGCCAACTCAATACAAAACGACAATCAGCATGTAGTGCTCAACAAAGAACTACATGATGAAATTTGTCTAGAGGAAGATGTTAGGATCCAGTGTATAAAAGGCCAACCTTTTTTCAACCTCAAATAGTTGAAATTCTACTCTCTTACCTCCATTCTTTCACATAAACTCAAGGTCTAAGAGAACATGCCTCACTTCTCTTCGACCACTTCGCCAATCAATTCAACACAGACTTAAGCTTTAGAGGGTCATCTCCAGACAAAAAACTTAGCACCCTTTGACTCGTTTTGCTGTCTTACAGGCCCATGGAAGAACTTGCATTGAAGACTCTTATTGAAAAAAAAAAAAAAAAAACTCTTATGAATATATTAGTAGAAAAAAAATAAAAAAGACATGAATATGAAAAATAAAAATAGAGATAGCAACGGAGTGGGGCAGGGCGGAACGGGAGCGGGGTACCGTCCCCCATCCCCATCCCTGCTTTAGGATTGAGCACAGTTCGAGAAAATCTACATATTTAAAAATCTCTAAAATCAAATCGAAATTCAAATATTTCTAAAATGGGATTTCCATAACCAAATCATAAAGAAAAATCTCCATACCAAATTATTCCAATTTTTCGAGATAGTTTGGGATGGAGATTCAAGTCTAATTGGATGGTTCAATACGAAACAGGACAAAACAAAAATTCGAAGATTTTCTATTTTTAAATAATTAAAAATATATATATTTTTACTTTTAAACATAAAATTAAATCAGTACTTACAACAAAAACAAAAATCAAACTATATAACACATAACTAAAGAAATTTATTTACAATTCACCAAGTTAAACTAAAAATAAAACTACAAATGTGTTGCTAATTCAACATCAAAGTATGTGTGTCTCTGTGTGTGTGTGTGTGTGTATATATATATATATATATTACAATTACTAATTTGAAATGAAATTTTATAATTAATAAAAATTAAATTTTAATTATATTATTGAATTTCTTTATTTTATTTTATAAAAAATGGATCTCTTATGAAAAATTATAATCTTTTTATATTTTTTCATAAATTAAATAATTATTTCGTAATTCTTATTAGTTGCAAAAATAATTTTAATTTTATGAAAATATAACTTATCTTATGCAAAATAACAACTTTACAAAAAAATTTCTAAATTAACAAAAAAGAAAAATAATTTCGTATATACTAAAAAATGGTTTTTTTATGAAAAATCATAATACGAAAAAATGCTCTCTTATAAAAAATCACAATTTTTTTATATTATTTCGTAAATTATATTTTTTTGTAAATTAAATTTTTTTTCATAATTCTTTTAGTTGATAAAAAATTTTAATTTTACCGGAATATGATATACTTTGTAAAAAATAATAACTTTATGAAAAAATTTTAAATTAATGAAAAAATAATTTCGTTATTATAAAAAAAATGACACTCTTATGAAAATCACAATTTCCTTATATATATATATTTTTATAAATTAAACTATTCATACAATTTATAGAAAATAAAGTATCATACTTTGTTTTAAAACAAAGTAATCTAATAATTTATCGCTAGTACAAACATAAAATAAAGCTATATATTTAATGTGGCGCATTAATAGCTATATATATTTTCAAAAATCCACTCAATTTCTGATATGATAAAAAACGATTGTCGTTTAATTGAGATACTGATGACCTGATTCCATGACTTCTCTACAATGATCACTTTACAATAATAATAATAATAATATATGGATAATAAATAAAAAATTTAGATAATTTGAAGTATTATGTGTATTTAAAAAAATATGAAAATATATATCACATAAAGAAAATTTTTTAGAAATTAAAAGGCGTAAATGTATATATTCTTTTTGAAATATGCATTAAATATTTATAAAAAGTAAAATTTTAAAATATTTAGGACATAATTTTATATGTATATATTTTTGAAAAAAGTATATAAAATTTTATGAAAAAAAAATATAATATTAAGAAATTTGAGAAACCAATTAAAAATAACTGTTTTTTTTACATATTTATTAATACTAATTTTTTAAGTATATACATTGCACCTGATTGACAATGTAAATAAATAATTTATAAATTTCATGTTAATTCGAAATAATAAATTACTCTTAAAATTATTATTTAATTATACACAAATAAAAAATAATAATTTTTTATAAATATAAATTATAATAATTTTAAACAATATTAAATAATTAAAAATTATTATCCCTTGTCTCTTAGATTCCATCAGTCTGTGTATATATTTTTATGATATATATATATATATATATATAGCAAGTCCGAGCGAAATGGCAACTTGGATTTGCGTGATTCAATTCAAGGCAGCTATACAAAATATCTCAACATGCTTTATAATTTCCAGCATCTGATTTACAATTGTCAACTGTAATTCCTTTACATGAACATGTAAACACAACGTAGAACCAAACCAAACGTTCATGACGTCATGCATTAGGGCATTAGGCAATTATAAAATTTATATATCTACCACTTAAATACAAATCTCTGTCTGCTTTCAAAAAAGTAGAAAACGTAACTCATCAACGGAATTCTCTTCAGTCAAATGTCACCTCATCTTCTGGATAATACAATTTTAAAGGATATTTACTATTTATTCTTTTAATCATATTAAAAAAATTTATATTATCTATCAATTTTTTTTTTTTGAAACTAATTAAAGAAGGAAAATTTAAATTTAAATATGTTATTCAGTCATATATATATATATATATATATATATATATATATATGATTAAGTTATATCTGAAGCATGAAATTATTTTATTTATTAAGTGATATTTTATAGTTTTTACTTTTTTTGTATCATATAACTAAACAAAAATTATATACTAATTACTTTGGAAAATACAATTCAAACTTCTAAATTAGAACAACAATATAGAAGATAGAGACTAAAGCTGTCAAAGATGAGAACATTCTCAAATATAAAAGAATAAATTATTATTATTATTCTAATTGTAAATGTTTATATGATATTTATAAACAATTTTAAGGTTTGGTTAAATCCTGCTAAAGTAATTCATGTTTCATAATAAAATATTTAACTAGCAAATTGTTTGTAATATAAAGGTTGAAAAAGAGAATTATATATAGTTAATAATCGGTTTTAATTTAATCATGTTGAATTCGTTTTTAGAATTGAGAAATTGCAAATTCAAGTTTGAGTCAAAATCTAAATAATGAATAAAAATAGAAAAAAAATGATAGAAAAAATATTAATTTTTGATGAATTACGATGAATTTTCATTCATATAAATGGGATATACTTTTCATAAATTCCTATGGATCTTATATTTTTGTAGGTATAAAGTATATTATTTCCTAATACACTCAATGCACTCAATAATTTTCCTTAATTATTTGGATTTTTAATTAAATTCCTCAACACGTTTTAAGACCAACTCTTTGGCAATTTCTAGAGCCTCTACGTTTAATTTCAAAGAACACAAAGCAAATTGCCCTTTCCACCTCTTAATTGCTGCCCCTACTTCCCTCCAACTTAGAAAACCACCGCCCACTACTTTTTCTCCTTGTTGCCTTGTTGGATATATTGTAATTAACCCTTCATTTTACTTTGACCTTTGAAAATTTTGACTTCCCCTGTATCTTAGACTTTCCACTTCTCAACCTATATATACTTCCCATTGCACGTTTCTTTATGCTCAACACCACACCGGAATTTCAAGAAAGCCTTTCTTGTTCACTTTTTTTTTTTTTTTTTTTTTCAAGAAATGAGTGGCTCTAGCTCTACTAATACTACAACTGTAAGCCCATCAGCTGAAAAGAAATACAAAGGAGTGCGCCGGCGAAAATGGGGGAAATGGGTATCGGAGATAAGAGTTCCGGGCAGTCAAGAAAGGCTTTGGTTAGGTTCTTACTCTTCGCCGGAAGCAGCTGCTGTGGCTCATGATGTAGCTTCTTATTGTTTAAAAGGACAATCTTCTATGGATAATCTAAATTTTCCTGATTTAATGTTGCCTGCAAGTGTAAGAGCAGAAATGTCACCTAAATCTATACAGAAAGCAGCTTCAGATGCTGGCATGGCGATTGATGCTCAGATGATAATGAGTAGAATTGGCTCTCCTGATAACGAAACCAGTCGAAATGAATACGGTAGTGGTGGTGGTAGTAGTGTTGTTTTAGGATCAGAGGCAGAGCAGCTCCAATGGGAAGAGGTTGTTGATGGTTATGGGAATTGGGGTGGAAGTGGAAGTCAGTCTAGAGAAGGTGATGGAGATGATTTAAACATCTCTGTTGAAGATTATTTTTAATTTATATAGATATATATATTTATAATTTCTCTTGGCTTTATCAAGAAGTTTTCTCTTTAAATATAATTATATATAGGCTGTATATTCATGTGTATATATTTATGATATAATATCATATGATTAATGACAAAAACACTGGATGTTATATGTGCAACAAAGCCAATTTTTGGGCTTTCTATTTTTTCTATTTTTTTTAATAAATTTAGCTCTAGTCATTGTCAATTTCCCTCACAATGAGAGTAACTAATTGGGATTGTTCGAGCAACTCGTGTAATTATTCATCACTGATCAATTGATTCTGAATAATTTTAACAAAAAACAAAATTGTGCAAAGAAATTTAATTTTCTGAATTACGTCAATTTCAATTTACTAATTACTCGAGTCATAATTTTAATTTGAATTATAAATCTTAGTACGAAAATGAATTAATAATATGATTGATTTCAATATTGAATAGATTTATAAAAAAGTAGTCCAACTCGAAATCTTAAAATTTTAAATAGAAACACAC
This sequence comes from Reutealis trisperma, assembly GCA_947687605.1. Lineage (NCBI taxonomy): Eukaryota > Viridiplantae > Streptophyta > Magnoliopsida > Malpighiales > Euphorbiaceae > Reutealis > Reutealis trisperma. The sequence continues at coordinate 122,802 of CANTUT010000381.1, forward strand.
TAATACACTAAATCAATTTATGGGCTTTCTTTCAAAATGAGCAACATATCTAGTAATAATTTATTTCAACATATCTTCACATCAAAATGTTATGTTAAGTTTGATTGGACCTATAGACTGTCGATCAAACGTTTTTTTTTTTTTTAATACAAATAAGAGTAATTTATTTCTTTTAAAGAATTTCAATATTATTAAAAATTATTCAATTAAATAAAAATTATTTTATCTTAAAATATTTGCAAGTTGAATATTGCTTATGTAACATTTTGAAGTCATAGGACTCTAATATTTACTTTTGTAAATTGAAAAGGCTAGATTCAGTGATTCTAGTGGTTGATTCCTGAGTTTGAAAACAAACGACTATCTATCACAAAAGCTTGACCAGGCAAATAGACAATTTCTGTGTTCTTGTACACACAATATATTTATGGTAAATTGCTATTTATTCTCGAAATTTGATTAATTAATAAAAGTATTTCTATTTTTAAAAAAAAATAATTAATTAATCTTTTAATTTTAATTTTAATTTTATTAATAAATTAGTCATTTCTTCTAATTTTACCATTAAAATCTATAAAAAGACTAAAATACCTTTATTTACACTAAAATTTTTTCATTTCACCTAAAATAAAAAAAAAATTATTTTTCGTCACCCAAATAGAAATAACAAACAATTTCTGGGTATTCTCATGATCAAACGCAAAACTGAAACCAGCTCTGTTCCAAGCGGCTCGTATCTGGAAATCAAAAACATTGGCAAAAAGGCGACAAACTCACTGTGGCCAATGAAGGAGACAGAAGCAGCACGTGCGATGGCGCAATGACGGGATCCAACTTGCTGCTGCAGGTCCGCGACGAAGGCTCGATAAAATATTATTTAAAATTCAACAAAAGAAAAACTAACATTTTTGTTACTAAATTGATTTTAAAAAAAAAAAAAAAACTATAGAAATCATACACGCTCGTGATTTGTCATATCATAGTTTTACATAAATTAATTAAAAAATAAATATTATAATTACTTGTAACGCAATTACATGAATATAACTGATTAATAAAATAATACATTAATTAAAAAAATAAATATTTGTAAAAAATCATAAATATATGTTTTAAATTTGTGATTTAGGTTATAGATTTTTTTTTTAAATTATCCTAAAATCGAAAATTGAAATTTTTTTTAGGTTACATATTAAAATTATGTTTTTTATATATTTATAAATTAGTGACTTAGGTTATACATTTTGTTAAATTATAATTGTTGCTAAAACTGAAAATTAATATTTTTAATTTTTATATAAGTAATACATTTAATTTACCATATAATGATCATACTAAAACTTATGTTTATGAATTTGGTTACAAATATTTTAAAGTTATAATAATTGAAAGACTATATTATTTTTATATTTTTGTTTTTAATTAATATGATGATTTATTTGAATTATCATAATTCATTATATATGCATATTAATTAGGTGAAAGTTTATTAATATATCTTTCTTATTTTCTTACATAAAATAATTGAAAATTTTGATATGTGTTAATATTACTTTAAATGGTATAGAAAATTATATTTATTAGAATAATAATTATCATTTTTAAATAGTCATTAATACAATTATATTTTTTTATATAATTTATTTATTATTATTATTTATTATATAAATATTATTATTTGTTATTTATTATTATTATATATATATATATATGGTTGACTCATCTTTTATTGACTTATCTTAATAAAATTTAATAACAATAATTAAAGCAAGATTTGTGGTTTAGATATTGCTCTCTGCAAGTATCTTATGTTGTGTGTTGGTGGACTCATTTATTTTGTACTTATTTTTATTATACCTTAAACTTTTAAGAAAGGATAGAAACTATTCAAAAAAAAAAAAAAAGAAAGAAAGAAAACGAAAGAGAAAGACTATAATTTAATCTTGTCATTTTCTGAATTTGAAAAAAGTTTATTATTAAATTATTAATTTAATAATAATTTTGGGACATAATTATTGATAATATAAATTGATGACAAAGTTGATTGAGTAATGAGAAAGTCTTCTCTCTTGGCCAGTTTACAATCACACACTTTTACACTTGATTTGAGATATAAAAAATAATTTTAATTATTTCAATATTAAAATATAATTTGAGATATAACAAATAAATTCAATTTTCAATTAATTTATAGATATCGTTTGGTATAATTTTTTTAAATATAAATAAATATAAACACACACATAAAAAAAAAATATATGTATATATTTTAAAATTATAATCAGTTTACTTTTACTTATAAATATTATTTAGTATAAATTAATAAATAATTCATTTTATAATCTTTAAAGACTAAAAAATTTTGTATTGACTCACAAGCTTGAAATTAGGCAATCAGCCGACTCATTTTACCATATGAATATTGAAATTTTATTTAGACCATAAAAATTGAAGTGTCTATATACAACATGGAATTAAGTGGACCCAACATAAAAACTCCCAGTTATCATCTACTGTTGACTTAACATAGATTCCAATTACTTTTGACTGTTTCAGCCTCCATAAAAATTATATGTATTTAGGCTGTAGCTTATTCCAATTTCCAGCCGACTCATTGTACGGCAGGAGAAAATTTCACTTGGGCCAGGAAATGCAATTAAATGGAGCAAATTCAGATCACATCAACTCCTGTTCTATTATGATTTAACATATTGATATTAATGATTTAAAAAAAAAATTGATATTAATATTAGATTCCAATAGCCTTTTGACTGTTTCAGCCTCTAGAAGGAATTCTTCAAATTGATATTAATTACTAAATGAAAAATACTATTTGTCCAGAATTTTTATATCAATTTTATTTTAAAATGCATTAATTTATAATATCATATTTCCATATATTTCTATGGAGACAGTTGAAATGGTGAAGCACGTGACCTGAGTCTAAGAGGTTTCAGGTCTGATTTATGCACTTATGAGTTAGTTATTTATTTAATTTGTTGATGAGTAGTTCCCCATATTGGGTTGCTGTAATATTCGTGTAATTGATACCATTGTTGTAATATAATATCTCCTGGCAAAAGGAAAAAAATTTGTAATATCACATCAAACAGTATAATAAATTAATGAAATATATATATATATATATATAGCATCACTTTTAATAAATAAAGGTCTATCCCATTTGATGGAGACAACTAAGAAAATAAATAAATCAAAAGGTGTCCAAATTTGAGAAAATTAATTAAAAAATTAATTAATTGAAAACGTATAATTTTTTTTATACATTTTTTTATAACTAAGGAGAATAATATTAATGATTTAAAAGTATTACATCATCCATCATTATTTATTTAATAAAAGCAGACTCCACATTCCCATTTTTTTATATTAATTTATCATTTTAATTTGATTTTAATTTTAATTATTTAAAATTACAATTAAACAAACAAATCGAAATAAATATATAACTACGTACATTTTAAAATTATTTTTCAACAATAAGGGCTAAATTATTTTTTATGCAAATTATACATTTTAAAATGATTGTATTTTTGTTATCGATATAGTACAAATTATACAACATTATGTGAGTGATTGTGTGAATAATTTGCATAAAAATGCACTACAGCATTTTAGACCTACTGTGCGTTTTCTTTATCTGTAGTGTCACCAAACTCCTCTATCCACTGTTCTTCTAGTAAGTTCAAAGAATTATGGCTTGGCATTGTCCCTGCAGAGGTCACGACTCAGCCCTCAACATTTTTCCCCACTTGATGCAGCGTGAGCAAAAGGGAGAAAAGCCAATTTAAGATTTTAAAGTGTTTTATATTATTTGATGTTTTAAACAAGTCAAAATAAAAATTTAAATAAGGATCTGAAACTTTAGATACAAGAACTACCAAAAATAATAAAATTACAAAATTATCTCAAATAAAAATAGACAATAAAATAAAATAATACCATAGACAGCGTCTAAATCAAAACTAAACGAACAAAAATTATGATAAAAATAAAATGTTTTCATAAATTGAAAAAAATGGTCGTTTAAGAGCCCAAACGATGGAAGCTAATCCGATATAATATTTTCTATGCTTGGACTATTGCTTGTCCCAATGAGTCAAAAATGTTTTAAAAATAACCTCCATGTCATCACTTTCGAAGAACCTTTGTTAACTCGGTGTTATAAATTATTTACTTCCTGGGGTTGTTAATTTAAGTATGAATCATGTTTTTGGTTGATTGATGGTTTAGTCATTAGTTACCATATCAACAATAGCGATTTAGCATTTTAATTTTGCGAGTAATGTAGAATTGTTTTTAAAAAAGTTTGGGTGAGAAGAAGTAAATGTTATAAAAAAAATTCAGGTGACTTTTCAGTACATATTAAATTTTTTTTTTTTTCCAAAAGTTTTGAGAGGCTGTTGCCACCTCCTTTCGTACGGATCCACTTATTTTCATTTGTTAATTCTTTTTAATTATTATTGTTTCATATCATATTATTGGAGGCATTAATATTTATTAGGATTATGCGATTAGAGACTAGAGATGTGTTTAATTGTATGTCAGTTACAATGTAACTAAGCATACAATCGAGTCAAGTCGAGTCGATTATTGCCAAGTTTGAGCTTGACTTGCCTCTAAAGCTAGAAACTCAGTCAAGCTTGATTTGTTAGACCTAGAGCTTAATTTAATGGACTACTTGAAATATTCAAGCTCGACTCGATTAATGATATTATAAGTTTTAATCTCACATTGAAAATTTAAATATGCTCGAAAAGACTCAATCAAGCTCAATCAAGTATAATAATTAATAAATATTAAATATATAAAGAGTAAAAAAAATAATTTCTTCAAAGCTTGATTAGGCTTATAAACTGTTTGAATTGTGTAATTTGTTACTTAAGCTCGACTTGACAAACTGCTCAAACTCGAGTTCAACTCAAATAAACTCGAGTTGATTTTGATCATTTTCAAGTTGAGTCTAAGTAACTCATGTGTATATTAACTCGTTTACACTGCTAAATGTAATCCAAAATAAATTCATGTCAAAAGGGATATAATAATTTTAACTTATTATAGTATTTATTATGGTCCTATTTGATTTAGATGTTTGTAACAGTTGTTAGTTGTTACTGATAGTTGGTAACTATTAGCTTATAACTAATTGATGTTAAGTGTTTATTAAAATTATTATTAGCTATTATTGCTAATATGTTTAGTAACTATTACGGATAAATATTAATATTTACCTTTTCATTTAAAATTTTTTTTAATAGAATAATTTACAGGGGTGTATTCAATTAGGGTTTTTAAAGACATTTATAGACTATTTTTAAGTGCATGACTTTTGTAAAATATGTAAACTTTTAATGACTTTTATAGAGTTTATAAATTTGGACTTTCATATATTTTATGTCAAAAAAATTTTATAGACATTTATGAACTTTTATAAACATTGATCAACTTTTATTAATTTTAATTTAATTAATAAATACATATGTTAATATAATAAATTTATATTTCTCATACGATAAAATTAATTTTTAGAATAATTAATTTCTGCACTATATGTAAAGTAACTTTCATATTCATTGAATATGTAACGGATATTGATTTTACGTAGTATTTAAACATACTACCTTCATAAAATACTATACAGTGGATATGAAGTTTCAGCAATATTTTTGTTTTTTCTTCCTACTTTGTGTATAATGATTTTTTTCAAAATATTGACGACACATGGTTCTATTTTTAAGCAAATTTAATTATCGGGTATCATAATACGTAAAAAAAAATTGTAAAATTCAACAATAGAAAATCTAAAACACCAGATAAGATATAAGAAAAACTAATCAATAAGATACTATTAAATTCGAGAAATACTAGTCGTTATCCTTCAAAATTCAAGGTCACCTTTTTTTTTTTTTTTTCCCTTTGCGACTGAAGCTTCAATAAAGTCTGTTGAAATCTTGAGAGAGATTGAAAGAAAATATTAGAGATTTTATATTTATATTATCATATAAAAAGTTATTGAAAGTATTTAAAAATCTATTGTTTATAAAGTCTATAACTTTTTGAATATTACCTTATTTTTATAAATTCTGTCAAAGTTATAATTGAATACCTACTGAATTTTAAATTTTTTTTTAAAATATTTAAAAGTTATTATTAAATATATCCTCACTTTTATAGAGTTTTCAAAAGTTTTTATTAAATACCACTTAATTTTTTAAATCCATCAAAATATTTAAAAATTTTAGTCTTTTAATTATTTATATAAGTTAGAATTGTTTAAAAAAATTTCAAATTGAAGTTTTTATAAATAACAGTTGCTTGACTTTCTAACAACTAACTAACCGCTAATGACAATCGCTAAAAAAAATAATTAAACATTTTTGATACAGCTATTGAGAAATAAAGAAACTCACAACTGCATTAAATAGGTTTGCCAAACACTTACAATATTTAAAATACCTTAAGGTAAATATTTAGTAGAAAAGAAGTAAAAATTCCCAATGATCTTAATTTCAAGATTTCATAATAATTTAAAAAATTAATGAATAAATTGGTTTTTTTTTTTTTTTATTTTAATAACATTCGTTTGCCAAATTATATTAGAAAATATTTTATTTGATAAAGTTGAGTTTAAATTATTATTGCACTTTTTCAAAAAAATAATAATTTGTTGTTATTTCCACAAATATTTCATCAACATTCTCTCGTATCAAATATATCATAGATCGCTTTCCTAGGATTGAACTGTAACAATTTTATTTTCAATCTGTTTGTTATGCGAAGGATATATTAAGACCTCATTTAATATGGTGAATTTTAAACAAGAAATTTTATAAAATATATGAATTTTGATTAAATCTATTGTTTAGTAATTTAAAAGAGGGACAAAATTTATGAATTTTGAAAAATTTCTTATCTTTGGAAATTCTTCATTTTTAAAAGTTTTAATTTTTCACTTTCTAAGTTAAAAAATCTAAAATCCACTATTTTTGTATACGAAGAATTGTGATATTTTTTTTTTTTAATATTATCCCTACTAAATTTATAATATTTCAAGATTGTCCCTAATTAATTTTTTGATTTTATAATTAATATAAACATTGAAATTCAATGCATGAATTTAAAATACATGAATTTTATTAAATTCATAAATTTAAGAATCCTCATTTCAAATAACATTTAAGTGATTAATATAAAAATATACTCCCTAATCTTAATAAACTAATTTTTAAGATTGCTTTTTCTAAGTTTAGATTAAAAGTTTAACATGATATCAAAGTCTATTCTATCATTGTATATTTGAACTGAGTTTCAATTCTCTTTCACTTTCAATTCTTTTGCTTGATAACATAAGAAAAAGTCTTACACTGACAAATTAACTTTTAAGATTTAGATTCTCTCATGTTGGAATGAGCATAATGAATTATATTAATGTAATTTCAACCGTTAAATATTAAATAAACAGTTCAGATTTAGTTTTATACTATAATTACTAATTCTAGTAAATTTTACATTTTAATTTTTAAAAAATTTTTAATCATTTATTTTATATTTAATAATAAAAATTACACTAATATAATTAAATAAAATTAATTCTTTTAAACCTATATAAAAACTCGATAAGTTATTTATATCAAATAAAATCCAAATAATGTCATCATCCATTAAATTGTTATTTGAACGATTGTGTGTCTATTTTACATTAAATTAAATTATGATTTAAATTCTGACAGTATATTTTCTTTTTGATATTTTCAATATATGTAAATAATTTTCAATGACAAATTTATTTTCTGCCAAACAAAGGCAGGATGTGCTGTCGGTTGTCGGTGGACGGTGGGGTCGGTGGATTCCCTTTTAATGTCTCTGATGATCGTTGCCCTTTTAGACCATTTCCTGCCGAAAAACCTCAATTATTCACATCGGCCAAATCATGGGATTGACATTATCAATTAATTAAACTTCTCGAATGTTTTTTTCTGCTTCCAAATTTGGAACTAATTTTTTAATAATTTGAACCCCTTTGACTCAGCATAAAAGTCAAGACTAAAAGATAATAGGTGTTCTGTTTTGTCCCATCTTGACCTTGTCAACTTAATTACTACTAAAATCCAAGCCTAAGAGAATTCTTTTATAGTATAATTTTTTTATATAATTTTCAGTGATTTTTATAAATTTAATAAATTTATAATATATTAATATTATTTTTATAAATATTAATATATTATTTAATAAACAGTAATAATATATAATATATTTTTATTATAAATTTATATTAAAAATATATATAATTAAATTATATTATATTTTATTATAATATATCAAATACACCTTAAATATATTTTGTAATTTCAGTAACTCGTATGGATATATGTTATTGGATACCTAAAAGATTCTCCTTCTCTACCGTGAGTAGGATTAATATTAATTTTAGGAAGGTAGTCTTTTTGGGAGATAGGGCTCGTCTGGTCGATTTGTTTGGTCATGTCTGGATGACAAGCTGGGCAGTCAGGTATGATAAGTCTAAAGCTATATTTATTTGATTCGATAGAAAAGTAAAAAAATATAAATCTTATAAATAATATTATTTAAATATAAAGATAAAAAAATATATTTAAATAATATTTTTTATAAAATTCACATCTTTTTATTTTTTTATTCATTTAAATAAATATCACTTAAATTATTATAATATGGGGACAACATTCATTTCAATTATTTTTATTAATTTCATGTAATTTTTCATAATATTCATTTCAAAAATAAATATAAAAAATTTAGCTCTGTTTTATATATTTAACTTGGACTTACCGCGTATAAAATATATATACTAAATTTTGCAAAATATGAATCGATTAGACCTTATAACTATCAAAGTTGCATTATTAGTAAAATTGAAAGTGAAGATGAAAATGAATGAGTTAAACCTTTTTAACACAATCTTTATTTAATTCAACATTTTCACAATTTAAATTAATAAGTAATTAATTTTTTTCATAATTTTTTTTAACTCGATCCAAGAATAACTCAAACTTAAAATAATAATAAAAGAAAACCTGAACTTTAAAAAAAAAAAAAAAAAAAACCAAAGATAGATTTCATTGATAGATAGAAAACAAGAGTTATAATAACAATGTACACAAGCCTTATAGGCCCATAAGCAATAAGAATAGATTGAAAACATTACAAAGGATAAATTACTATCTAATTTTTGAGATTTATCTAATTATCTAATTTATTTTTTTTTTAAAAAAATTAATTAATTAGTCTCTCAATTTTAATTCTATTAGCTTATTTAGTCATTCTATATATTTTTTGTATTTTTCTGTTAAATAGATGCAAAATATTGAAAATGCCCTTATATATATATATATATATATATAGTTTTATTTTTATTTTTAAAAATAAAAAATATAAAAATTAAATTAATAAAAATAAATAATATTTATATAGTAGTTATATTTAATATCATCAAATTATAAAATTATTTATTATTATATAATTATAAAATTTTTATATATGATAAAAAATAAAAATATTTATATTAATAAAATTAAATAATAATTAAATAGTTAAACAATTATTATATAATTATTATATATTTTTATTAATTAAATTTTTTTTTATTTTAAATAATGAAATTATTTTTTTGTTTCTTATATACACAAGGACATTTTAGTTATTTTGTATAAATTTAATATAAAAAAGTATAAAAATTGGACGAAAAAATCAAATAGTCTGACAAAATAAAAAATGAAGAACTAATTAGTTAGTTTTTCAAAAGTAGAAACGAGTTGGTTAATTAGACTAAATACGAGAGATTAAATTGTAATTTGCTCCATTACAAATTAATTGACCGATGACCTAAACCCGGCCCAAATGCCTAAATCTAACAAACCCTAGCAGCAACTTTACCTTTATCTTGAACAGTGTTGCCGACAACAAAGTGAAGGATGATATGCTAGATTAACAAAGGGGAGGTGGTAGAAGCTTCTCTCTACCTAAACTATGCTTCCAAACATCTTTTGAGATGCCTACCAAAGTAGATCGAAGTTCTAAGGAGAGATATGATAAAATTACCTTGTTGTTATAATTCTTCAAAAAAACTTGTAGATCTATGTTAAACCATGGCAATTTCTCATGCCACCCATAGAAATAGAAACCCCATATTCGCACAAAATCTTATTTTGAAGATAAGAAAAGGAAACAAAGTGAAAAATAAAAAGAATAAGAAACGGAGGTTCACTTGCCTAAAAGATCGACTTCCCCTAAAAGACGATCTCTTCTCTCTCTGTGCCTTCTTAAAGAAAACTTGTATTTGAAATTAATGAACTCAAATTCAAATAATATTAAATGAGAATTTATGGAAAAATTCATTATTAACAACATAAATACATTGTGGTTATAAATTTGAATTGAAACTTAATTATTTAATAATTTATTAAAAAAATGATGTATAGTAATAATAATAAAAAGAATTTGCAGTTCAATTGAGTAAGATTAAAATTGTCATGCTCCCGAACTCGAGGGCACGTGATCGGCACTAAGACACGGGAAATGCACGTAACTACCAATGCCCATAGTAAGCCAGACAGAAAACTCAATAACAGAAACTAAAACTGTAAAAAGGTATGGGCCCACGTGTCAAGCAGATCCTAACTCACATCAATTTAAATTAAAGCCATACTGGGTTAAGAACTCAGTTATCTCATAAATATCATTTATTATATAATTAGATTCTGCTTAACAATAATGTCTCAACTCAAAATATACATAATAACTGATAATTATATAAAATACAAACAGTAGATGTAACATTGTGGAGTTCTAAAATTATGATACAATTATGCATATTATTTACATAACTCAGTACTTGTATACAAAATACTGCCAAAGGACACTTGGCAGTCTACTCAACCACAATCCCTTCACAAGCTCATTCATTGACATGAAAAGTATAATTTGAACAGGAATGAGCGTCCGACTCTGTGAATAATACTAATTAATATATCAAACTGGTGTCCTACAGATAGATTTCTAATACTCATACTATGCACTATGTCATAGAGACAGCTAAATCACATAATCAAGCAAGGATAAGATACAGTCCGTAGTACCATACTAATACTCAATATGGAGAGCCGATCCCCCTATCTTGGCTCTCTAAATCTAATAATCTATCTCTTATATCCAATGAGCCCAGCTGTCATTGGTCTGTATCATATAGCCCTGATCCGACTGATAGCGGCCCTTGCGATGAGCAGGTCCGGCCAACATCCACTACTCATAGCTCATCTTCTCAATCTCATCATGATCATAATCATAATCATATGCATGATTCCTAGGTGGTACTGTATCCTCCTAATCTCTATCCGTCAACCACAATCATTAATAGTATAGAATGTCGATTCATCAATCACAATCAAATGTTAGATGCATCTATGCAATAATAGTTCATAATATATATATATATATATATATATATATATATATATATATATATATATATATATATATATATATATATACACAATAAATGCATATGCATATTAAAATAGAATAACATATTAGGGAGTATCACTCACCTAATTGACGACGTGTCTAACTGACTTCCCTTAGAAGTGCGATCGTTGGAACTAGGAAGATGCCAGAACACCGACACTAAACAACAGAGGACATCATCAAAAAAGAACGACTCGTATATCACAACATAACTAAAAGACCATTGAGACTTTTACTGAGATTTCAGCAGAATCTTCCCCAAATTCGAATATCACCCAAAGTCAACAGAACACATAACACTTCTAAAATAATCTCAACAGTCAACATCAAAGACCCCTCTTGGGTCCTCCCAACTCAATATCATCAATGAACTCAACAATCAACTCTATTCATAAACATCACAGTAATAATCACTAGATATATCCAATAACATAACTCAGCATATAGAAATCAAGAGATTCGGATTTAGTCTCACAAATTTCAATCATACGAATGTCGAGAGTCGCACCGGAATGATGAGATAGAGCTGCTGGACTGAGCCCACGTGTCGTCGTCACGCGTCGTTGCTGGAGCATCGCCGGCCGGCCCTGCGCTGCCACTGCCAATGGCGGATCTTTTTCTATTTGTAATTGGTCACTAAATCGTCAGTTAAATTTGGTCGCTGTCCGTCAGTATATTCCATCAGTATTCCGTTGGTAATCTTACTTTTTCATCAGTAAACGGTCAGTAAAGAGATGAACGTTGCTAGAAAGTGTTCCGTTAGTATTCTGTCAGTATTTGGTTAGTATTTAGTTACGAATTTCAGTCCGTTGCTAATTTTCGTCAATAAATCATTAGATTTTTGTAGTGTATGACCCTTTTAATTTTTGTACAAGTACCATAGCCATTTAATCCAAATCAACCATAACATAATCATTTACCCATTATGTAAAAATAATTTATTTAAACATTGAAAATAATTTTTATTATATAAAATAAATTAAATTCTTTTAAAAAATAATTTGAAAGAATTAAATATAAAAATTAATTTAATAATTAAAGATTAAAAGAAAGGTATAAAGGGACAAAGCCATATATATTAGATTCTTATCAACTTAACAAGCCACATTCCATCAACAAACTAGACACTCAAAATGCTCTAAGTCCTCATAATATCCTGAATTTTTATATACTTGTAACATGTCAAGTTGATTAATAATATAAAAAAAGACATAATTTTCATAATAAAGATTTTTGAGAAGTAGTTAAGATAAATTATTATTTTTAAGATTTGTTTGAAGATGAATTGAGAGATCGAGGTGAAGTTTCAATAGTAAGAACAAAATTCGATTATAAGATGAGATTTGCTGATGAGGGTGAAATCTCGACGAGAAGATATGCAAATTGACAAGTTAAGTGGAGGACTTTGATGTTTTGAGATAAGTTTAACTTGATATAGAAAACAATGAAGGAAGCTGACGAGCTAGATACAAGCAAAGTGAATTAACGAGCTCTATATTGAGAATGATAGATACCTAAATAGTTATGAAGTAAATTATGGTCAAATGTTAATGTAGTGTTATATGGTGAATAGATAAGTTAAGATTACTGTCTATGAATAATCCATGAGATTGCATGCCATAATTTGTAAGCTACCTAACCTTAAATAATATTGCGTGAGGTGTATAGCTAAGTATTTGGATTGGATCATTATATGCCAATTCAAATATATTATGAATCGAGTTTGGGGGATGGATTCAAATCGATCCATGGATCGGAATTGAATTTACAACTGCTAAATATAAGTAACGATAAGTATTTTTATATGATTTGAACAACAGATACATTTTCAAATTTCCTCTTTGAAGAAATTGAAAAACTGTAAATAATGAGTAAAATCATTAAATTTTCAAATAATTAATACAAAGAAAATCAAATTTTAATAAAATAAAAATTTATCTATTACAATAGTGCGTCTCATACATTAGGTCCACATGCAATAAATTATTAATTATTAAAAATACTTATGTATGCGTAAATTTCGTTAAACTTTTGGTGTCAACAACTTAATTTTTGTCATTTTTTTATACTCTCAATTGAGCCATTTAAATTTAGCTTAATTAAGCCAACAAACGACACTCAAAAAAATAAATTGAAGTTTGAAAAAAAAAAGAAAAGAAAAGACAAAAATAAGGTAGTCAAGTATTAACTGGAAATTTCAGCCCAAAAAATTTCTAACCCATCAAAAAGAGATCTACATCTACGGCCAAAAAATTTCTAACCCATCAAAAAATTTCTAACCCTACAAGCAAAGAAACCTTAACCAATCACGTCTTCTCTTTTTTTCTCCTTCTCTCTCTTTGGGAAGCTTGTTGGTCCCTAGGTTGAGAGTCTTTGCCAGGGCAATCTCTGGTGGCTACAACCACCGGAAGGAGGTCCTTTTCTTTCTTTTTGTTTGTGGTGTGTTTATTTCCATCTTTGTGTGAAAATAATATTGTTTCTTAGGTTAGATGATTCTGTTTTGCTGCCCTATCTGTGGGTTTGATGTGTTTCATTTTGTGGGTTGTGGCGGTGGCTAAGCTGATTTTTGTAGTGGGGGCTTTGTGATATGCAGTCGGATGGCTCCTCAGATTCACTCTCTATCACAAGTTTTGGCTTTTGGATATCACTATGATAGGGGTTGAGGGAGGTTTGAGTGCCGGGGGTTGTGCTTTAGGGCTATCTGAGTTCGATTCCACAAGCGATGGAGGGAATAGATGACCAGAGAACTGCATGGCGCCCTCGGATCCAGGCCCAACTAGGCTTGTGCGTTTTGTGCTTCTCCTTCAATGGGACTATTCCTTGCCTTTGCAGTGCATGTTCTGTTTGATGTATCTCATCTCAGCCCTGGTCTCTGCATGGCTTCCCCCTTTGGTCCAGTTGCTAGAAATGGAGGTAGAGTCCCATGGTGGTTTCGTAACCTCTGGAAGGGATGATGGGTCCAAAGGAGTCTTTGGTAATTTTCCAAGATTGATTGGTCTTGGGTTTTCAATTTTGGGCTTAGAGCCCACTGTTAAAACCTTTGTAATGGGTAATTTTTATTTGAGGAAATTACAACATACACGGTAATTTCCTTAGAAATATCTTCTCCACCATCTATTTTTATTTTATACATTTTTAAGTTTGTTTATCTCTTCTATACGGTGTGTTTTTGTTTTATTTTCTTTTACACCATTTTTCTTTTTTGCCCCTATTACCCTATTTTCTTTCTCCTTTTTCTCATTTGTCTACCTATCACTCTCGTTTTCATATTTCTCTAGTTTTCTTGTTTCCATTTTCCTTGATTCTGATTTTGCTCTCACCATTGCCAATCACTTTACTCCAATCAAACTGCTGCCTGCAATTGAATCCATTTGCTTTTTGCACCCACCATGGCAAGTGGTGGTTTATTCAAATTGGTGCATATGAATCTCTCACCTCTTCTACTACAAATCCAAGCCACAAGTTTTCAGTAGTTAAGGCTACAGTAGCCAATAGATGATAAGCAATAAAATCCACAAATATTTGATGATCTTGATTGCTCTAAACCCTTTAATAATGAGGGAGAAATTTTCAAAGACTTAAAACTTTTTCATCAAGAATTTAAGTTTCTTTTCTGCTTTTTCCTCAATACTTTATTGAGTTAATTCTCCAATTTTATTAATTGTATAAAACAAGTTAGAAATTTAAAAATTACTACACTGGATATATAAATTAAGGATTAGATATCAAATCAATAGCAGATTTTATTACCCATGAGCTCTGCTTCTTTAGCCATTCTTGAAGATAAAGATGGGTGGGTTTGGTTTGATTTAGGTGACAAATCAAAGTCAGTGAGAGTAATGGACATGAGAATCTTTGAAATAGTATAGCCTCCTAGCATTGCAACTTGCAACCTTGCAAGTGGTTGATTCTACAGCGAAGGCAATTTGGTTGGACTTTAATACTTGATTTTGTTTTCTTATTTTCACTTTACCTTACTTTATATTTATTTTTATAATAATAAAATAATAGTTTATGAAATATCATGTTAGGTAGCTACTCAATTATAGTGATTATTTTTAATAAATTTGGTTTTTAATTGATCTTGAACTCAAGAATTCATTATCAACTATATGTTTGACCAGTCTGCAAATTTTATTCAAAAAAAGAAAAAACTATATGAACAATTGAAAGAAAATGGGACATTGAAGGAAATTTTTTTATTATAAACTGCAAATAGTGAAACAGATACTTGTTATATCCATGACATATACTTAATGTATGTCATTTAATATTATTTTATTTTTTTAATTTTTAAAATTTCAATATGTATATATTAAATATCAAACATATATCAAATATAAGTAGAATTCTTGGGCAACAAATATTTACAAGGATGACTTAGAAA
Source organism: Reutealis trisperma (assembly GCA_947687605.1). Classification (NCBI taxonomy): domain Eukaryota; kingdom Viridiplantae; phylum Streptophyta; class Magnoliopsida; order Malpighiales; family Euphorbiaceae; genus Reutealis; species Reutealis trisperma. The sequence continues at coordinate 138,709 of CANTUT010000381.1, forward strand.
ACATTCTCAATAGTTTTGTGTATTTGCAATATAAAGAGACGAAACAAAAGTCAGCTTGGATACACTTTCTGTAATTTTTGTGGAATTTTATTTGACTGAAAACTAAATTTATTGTTACTTTACCATGTTGAATTTACAAACTCTAGTTTTGTGATTGTATAATCTTAAACAATAGCTAGCTTGGATACACTTTCTTTTTATATTGTAAGTTTTTTTTTTCTTTAATTTTCTTCTATATATTCACTAGTGATGATAATGGATCAATTTAGATGAATCAACCTTGAAATGATTGAATTTCCAACTATTAATATACAATGTTTGAGAACATTAACTTTAAAATAACATTTCAAAATTTAATAGTTAATTATTCAAAACTAAAATTGAAAAATTGAGAGTTAAAATTTTTAATAATTTGTGTTTCACTCTTTAATTATGCTTCGTTAACTAGATGTTAATAATTAATTGTAACTACTGAACCAAAAGAAAGCCAAAAGTAATAGTTATTTGGTCAATATTCCTCTGATTTAGAGAAAATTATTCAATATATTTAGTATATGTCAAATGTATTTTACATTTATAATAGATGAATATCATTCCAAATTACATATACCATTTAATGTTAGTTTATCTTTTTACTTTCCTAATTTGCAATATGTATATATATAAAGTAGTTACAAATACCAAACATGTACTTAACATATACTAAATTTTGGTATATGTATACCATTTACTATTAGTTTATCTTTTTAATTTTTCAAAGTTGCAATATGTATACATTAAACTAGTTGCAGATACTTAATGTATACCAAATTCTAGTATACATATACCATTTACTATTAGTTTATCTTTTTAAGTCTTTAAATTTGCAATATGTATATATTTAAAGTAGTTGCAAATAGCAAAAATATACCAAAATTTGGTATACATATATTATTTACTATTAGTTTATCTTTTTACTTTTTCAAATTTGCAATTTGTGTATATATAAAGTAGTTGCAGATACCAAATATATACAAAACGTACACCAATTTATGGTATACATATACCATTTACTGCTTATCTTTTTAATTTTTCATATTTCTAATCTATATAAATATAAAGCAGTTGCAGAGACCGAATATATACTTAAAGTATACTAAAATTTGGTATACATATACCATTTATTGTTAGTTTATCTTTTTAATTTTTTAAATTTGCAATATGTATGTATTAAAGTAGTTGCAAATACTAAACATATATTTAATATATACCAAATTTTGGTATACATATGCCATATACTGAGTTTATCTTTTTAATTTTTTTCAAATTTGCAATATATATATATATATATATATATATATATATATATATATATATATATATATATAAAGTATTTGCAAATACCAAATATATATTTAATGTATACTGAATTTTGGTATACGTATATCATTTACTATTATTATATCTTTTTATCTTTTACAAATTTGCAATTTGTATATAAAATTATTGGTATATATTAATGTAATATAAATTAATATCTTTTTATTTTTTATCATTTTCTGATTTTTTTTTAAACAAATTCAAAAAATATGTCAAACATATAACATGATAAAAATGTTATTTTTTGAAATTTAGTCGATATTTTTGAAATTTTTTCATGAGCATGGTGAAAATGATATTTTTTGCCTTTTTTTTTGTTATTTTTGAAATTTTCCCTTTTTATTTTTATGAGATGAGTCTGAGTTGTATAGTTATCATGTACTGTTTGGGCCTGGTGCCCTATTAATGAAAGTTTATTATTTGGGTAAAAAAAAATCAAAGAGAGATCTACATGAGTTTGATCATTTGATTATTTAAATTTAATCTTAAACAGGGGTTTTGCATTCCAAATTAAAAACAATAAACAAATAAATAATTATAGCTTCATGCTTGATTTGGGGCATAACTTGTAAACAAATTAATTTTCATAAATTAATTAAGATCCTCTAATTATATGTTTACATATATAATCAAGATCCATTTTTATTTCTAACTTTTCAAAGCGATATATAAAATCACTTATAGGTTGAAATGAACATCTTTAAAAAAATCCCCTCTTATTCACGAAATTTCAAAAAAAATTCCAAACTGATGATGCCTAAAAACACATTTTGTTTTTCTTTAAGTGTATGAACAAAACCTCTACTTACATTATTCACCTTACCCAAAGGCTTCTTTTATTCCAGTTTCTGCATCTGCAGTGGACTGTAGTTGTTGAAGCTAATAGGACCAGTAAGAAGTTTCCTAGGAGGGGTGCCTTCCAGCACATTTCTCCCAGTGCCTACCAGAGAAGTTCTTCTTGCACTATGCGTTGAGAGCAGTAACCGGAATGTCCAATTCAGAACACTCGGTGCAAAAACCCTATAGAGAAGGAATATATCATACCAACTTGGAAATTTCACGTACTGATCTCCTCGACACGCACCAGATACTATTAACTTTGCATACTCTTCCACTGGACCACCGGCTGCTTGCACCTAAAACAAAAAGGTATGAATCTAGAGTATTAGTAACTTCATCGGCCGAGCATTGGCGCAGCAATAAGATTGCTCCTTTTGAGTCCGGAAGGTCATGAGAAATGAGTTCAAATTGAAGTAATAACCAGGCCCTTTGCAGAAAGAATGGGAAAGACCATGTACGATAAATGACGTTCCTCTAACTCTTCCAAAGCAGAGAGCCTTATGCATTAGGAATGCCAAAATTAAGGTATTTCAAAATTCTAATGACAAGTTGACAACTACAAATAGCCAACATAAGAAGTATGCTTCAATTAGGACTTTGATATTGTATTAATCATTCAATTATACTAGTGAAAGTGTCATTTCAGGACAATCAACTTAAATAAATAATGGTGAAGACTTACCTCTCTCTCTTCTATCCATTGCATCTCTGCGCCCTCCTCTAGCCGGAACTTTCCTCTACTCATTTCACTACCAATCCAACCATGTGTTGCTATTGTTATTCCAATATCACCATTCAATTCAAATCTCAGCGTCTCATAGAAGTTTACCAAAGCAGCTTTTGCAGCCTAACCCAAAAAAAGAATTCACATTAATTGAAAAAATTTAGAAGAAAGAGTTATAAAGAGGGAAATGAGCAAGGTGAAGTTTCTCTTTATCATAATTTTATCCCTGCAAAAATATTTGGCAAATATCATTAGGATACTAAAATAACATTGATATTACACATTAGATACGTGAAGTATTTATCACATAAAGCACGGAGTCTCGTCCATTGAGGGAGGCACCTTTACATTTAGCCCTTTCAACAACTAAAATATATGCCCCCATCACCCACTAACAAATGACGTAGAAACAGAACTGACTCAATTGTTCAATATCTATAACAGAACAAAAGATCCCAAACTATATTTGTTTTCAAAGAAAAAACTAATAGTAATTCTTACACTATATATACTCACAGCATATAAGCTCATTCTTGGCAGAGGTAACCAATTTTCAACTGCCGCATTAACAATGATTCGCCCATTAGTCTGATGAAGGTAAGGAAGAGCGACAAAAGTCGGATACACGTTTCCCCAAAAATTTATGTCCTGAGAATGATCAAATTACATTCCGCAATTATTTTAGGACTAATTCTGATAAAAAAACAAGTGCCTAGTTTGTAAATATTCTCTTTCAAAAGTTAGCCACGTTATCTATCTTCTCATTCATGCATACTGTAATAAGCCTTACCAGCAAATGGGGAAACACAGAAGTGTCTGTAACTTCTTCAACATAGAATGTGTGTCCGAGACTTGCTGTGTTGACTAGATGATCCACTGCATGGTAAAAACAGATACATTAAAATAAAGAAACTCATACAATGATGAATTTTTTTTACTTCTCTAAATTTCGAACTTAAATAGCCAAATTTGAAAATCCGAGTGAAAATTTTTAACTTCTTTTTTACTTGGGAATGGGAGACTCGAACCTGGGTCTATTGCCCAGTCGAGAGATACACTACCAACTAGGTTATGCCGGTGAGTGCTTTCAACTTCATTTTCAATGTACTGAGAAAGGAAGGAAAAAAAAAAAAAGATTTAACTTTATGCAATCAGTTTAATATCCTTTAATTGTTTTTACACATATCAAACATGATGCAGGTGATAAGTATTTATTATTAAGAATCAATTCCACATTACAAAAATACTCTATAAATACATGGGAATATAATATTTTGGACTTGACTACCTAATTGGTTAGATTTCACCTTTTTGCCATTATTGACCTAAACTTATCAAATCCCAATTCATTCGTGGGTTTAATCTATACCCCAATTTAAGTCCCCTCTTTAATTCAATTTCTATGATGATATCATAATATGTCTGGTTTGGTTTAATTTCAATAATTCGGTGTCTGTCTAAATGTTCAGCCCCAGTGGCTTGGTCCAATATTTCCTGCTGTGTTCAAAAATTTCAGTTTCAGGAGAAGGAATTCAATTTCAAATAGTAAACTGAATCTTAAAGTTAAATTTCAGTTGCTACTTGAGAGAAGTATTAAGAATTAATCTTATATTAAAAAAAATACACTAAAAATATATAGGTATATAATGATTGGATTTGACTACCTAATTGATTAGTTGTAACTTTTTAGTAATAGTTGACTCATACTTATTAAATCTTAATTTATTTGAGTGCTTATCCTATAATTAATTCATGTTATCTCTACCTTTTTAATTTAATTTCTATCACATACCTCCTCCATCTTTTTAATTCAATTTCTATCACATACCTCGTCCGTAGAAGTTTATAGTCTCATTGACAAATCTCCGACAATCATCTTCCTTGACAACATCAGCAGCCATAATCATAACATGTTTTGCACCCATATCTCTAGCTTTTTCACTGATCCCTCGGAGTCTGTTTTCTCTCCTTGCAATCAATACAAGATTTGCCCCTCTTTTTGCATATTCATATGCAATTTGCTGCAATCATAATGATTAATTCTATTATATGCCTATGCAATCAATAAAACAATTCTAATTAAGTTCAATATACTGAAGAAAAAGTGAAATTATTTACCTAACCAATTATGTATATATTTTTGGTTATGATGTAGTGTATACTGAGTGTATCTTCATTTTTCTATATTAAAGGGATCTTTTAGAAGTGTAATTTTCTAGACTGAGCATAAATGCAATGATTGTGGAGGTGATGGAAAAAAGGGTCTTTCCCCTCCTCATTCTTGACTCTACCGCAAATCTTATTTGATAGAAATTATGCTGTAAAACTTACTTCACTAATGGTTTTTATTCACTAATATTGTAGCAAGGATCAAGGAAGTTGGAACTTGACCAATTAAATTAGTATTTGATTAAATGGTAATAGAATCGTACCCAGATATGATAATAACCAGAGTCTTTGAAGATAAGCAATTAAATCAGGCAAAAAATTACGCTAAATCAAAGCATAAAAATAGAGGTAATTACCTCTCCGATGCCAGAAGATGCACCTGTGATAATAACCACTTTATCCTCCATATTCTCACTAATAAAAGATTTATAAAGCCGCTCACAGGTATTAATAAAGCCCAAAGCTGGCCATGCACAAGCTAACATTACTAAACTCGCTGGAGGGACAACCCAATTCAACACAGAATTCACAAATTCCATCATCACCATCTTAATTAACTAACTAGTTACTTTTTTTGAGGGAAAAAACAGAGCAAAAAGGAAGAGGAGAAGAAGGGAGAAGAAAAGAAAGTGGCTTATTAATTATTAATTGTTTGGTTTGTGATTATTATGAAGATGAACACGTGGTGTTTGGAAAGTGGAATAAATGACGAATGGAAGAGTTGTTTGGATGTTCTTGCATGATAACTGCAACTCTATTTATAGTCTGTACTCTGTTTTTGTCTTTAATAGAAGATCAAAGATGGCATCATCTTCTGTTTTTTAAGACACTTGTGAACGGGTCAGTATTGCTCGAGTTTTCAACATTTTCTGTGAGGATTAGAATTTGATGTATTGATAAGGATTAAGAAGATAAAGATATAATAAGTCGTATAATGGCAAGTTGCGGATCATGCTTCCTGCTTTAACGGTAGAAACCTACCCGCCTTTGTTTTAGAATCGGTAAAGACAAAAAATTATGGGTTAGAGGTTCAATTGTAGCCAAACTATTGACCTTTAGCTTAATTTCCAAATCTCACATTGGTAAAATGTGGGAAATGGAAAGCATTTTTGGGCTATTAAATATGGCTTCCATTACCTTTGTAAACTATCTCAACAACAAAGCTAATTCTACTACTAAAACTTAAAGTTTGTTCTACTTTCTTTTCTCTCTTTGTAATATTTTTTAATATATTGAAATATTAATTTGGCGATATTCGAGGACGTAGACAAAATTAGCCAAACCTTATTAAATTTCTGGTGTTCTCTTTATATTTTATGTTTATTTAATAGCTATTGTCGGATATAATTGTAGTGAATTATTATACTATTAAATTATTTGTCTTGATAAAATTCTATATAGGAATGTGACACTTAAGTGGACCATTATGACTCATCACACTTTCCTAGGAATTAACCTTGGGATATTTTTTAGTACAATCTTTTTTACTTTATTCACTCGTGCAATAGTTTCAAGGTGAATATATTATTATTGGTGGATGCAACCCAAATTTGACAACAACTGATATAAGAGCTCTTAGTTATCTTAGTATGTTCTGTGGTTGTAGTTTAGACTGATCTTCCACATCAGAAAAGATTTTCTTGGGCTAATTAGCATTCCGTATCAACAGCCATTAAATAGAATTTGCAGCAGAAATGGTAGATAGTACAAAAGTATCCACACAAAAGCTTCATCATCATTAATTTTGGCAAGAACTACTGTGACAAATGCCATATTTGCAGTGGAGATTTTTTATAGCACAGGTCATTTCGACATGTGGCAAAGTGAGATTTTAGATGCTCTTTTTCAGTAAGGTCTAGACATTGCCATTGAAGAAGAGAAACCAGACGACGTTGAGGAGAAAGAATGAAAGACTATCAATAGATTGGCATGTGGTACAATTCGATCGTGTCTTTCCAGAAAATAGAAGTACACATTTTCTAAGAAAACTTCTACAAGTAAATTGTGGAAGGCACAAGAGGAGAAGTTTTTGAAGAAAAGTAGTAAGAATAAGCTCCATATGAAGAAAAGATTGTTTCGCTTCAATTATATACCCAATACCACTATGAATGATCACATTACCAGCTTTAATCAGTTGGTTACTCATTTGATAAATATGGATGAAAATTTTAAAGATGAAAACCTGGCTCTAATATTGTTGGGTTCACTTCCTGATAAGTTTGAGTATCTTGAAACTACTCTACTTCATGGGAAGGCTACTGTGTCTCTTAGTGAAGTAACTGGTGCTTTATATAGTTATGAACTAAGAAAGAAAGAAAAACATGATAGTACAATAGAGGACGTAGAAGCTCTAGTTGTAAGAGGCCGTATGCAAAGCCAGAATAAAGCAAGGAGAGGGAGATCAAAGTCGAAATCCAGACCGAGCAAAGATGAATGTGCCTTTTGTGGAGAAAAATGGCATTGGAAGAAAGATTGTCCCAAACTAAAAAATAAAAGTAAACCTGAAAAAGGAAAAGTTGTCTCAAATTCAAATGTAGCTAAGTGTGATGATGATGTAGACTTAGACCTCTCAATTATTGCTACACCATCAACCAGCTGTTCTAGTTCATAGTTGTTAGGTTCAGCTTGTAGCCACCATATGTCTTCTAATCGAGAATGGTTCTTTGATTTTAAAGGATTGAAAGGTGGAGTTATTTACATAGCAAATAATGTCCCTCTTGCCACATATGAGATTAGTTCAATTCGCTTGAAAAACTAGGATAGATTAATCAAAATCTTAACAGGTGTTCAATATGTACCAGATTTGATGAAGAATCTCATTTTTGTGGGAACCTTAGAATCAAAAGGTTTAGAAGTGAAGATAAAAGATGGGATAATGAGGGTCATCTTTGGTGCACTTGTGGTACTAAAGAGAATTCAAAAAAGCAATAAAGTGTATTACTTTCTAGGTAGTACAATTGTTGACAGCAGTAGCAATAATTTCTGGTGATGATCAAGAGTCAGAAATATGTAGGTTATGCATATGCGTTTGGGGTACACTGGAGAAAAATCCTCAAAACTTCTTATAGATCAAGGATTGTTGAACGGAGCTCAAGCTTTCAAATTAGATTTTTTTGAGCATTGCATCAAAGGGTAGCAAACAAGGGTGAAATTTGGAGCAACAATCCATAGTGCAAAGGGAATTTTGGATTATGCTCACTCAAATGTGTGGGGACCTTCCAAGACAACTTCATTGGTAGAAAAACACTATTATGTTACCTTTGTTGATGATTTTTCCTGAAGAGTTTGGGTGTATACGATGAAGACGAAGGATGAAATGTTGGAAATTTTGCTTAAATGGAAAAAGATGGTGGAGACTCAAATAAGCAGAAAATCAAACATCTCCATATAGAAAATGGTAGAGAATACAAAAATGATCCATTTGTAAAAGTCAATGAAAAGGAAGGTGTTGTCAAACACTTTACCATCAGAAATACACCACAACAGAATTGGGTGGCAGAACATATGAATCAGACATTGTTGGAGAAGGTTTGATGTATGTTGTCTAATGCTAGGTTAGGCAAAGAATTTTGGGATGAGGCTATAGTATATGCTTGTCACCTCATCAACTGTCTACCATCATTTGCTATTGGTGGTAAAATGACATTAGAGAAATGGTTTAGGAAGCTTGCTGTAGATTATAATTTTTTACATATGTGTGGTTCCACTGCATATTACCATGTTCAGTAGTCAAAATTGGATCTAAGAGCAAAGAAGGCAATCTTTATGAGGATCACTTCTGGTATAAAAAGCTATCGCCTTTAATGCCTAAAAATAAGAAAAGTAATCTTCAGCAGGGATGTTACCTTTAATGAATCTACCATACTGAGAAATATTACTTCTGAAAATATGAATCAAACAGACGGTACTCCTAAACAGGTGGAGTTTGAAAGAAGTAGAATTACCCCAGCAAATGAAGTAACTGATGATAACTCTCCTATTGTAGAAGAAGAGTTAAATGAAGAAGAGGTTCAGACCTAGGAATCTCCATAACAAAAGAAATCAATTGCACCAAGAAAGGGAAAGAGGACCATTAGATCACCTGCTCGCTATGCAAATATGGTCTCTTCATCGTCGCTAATTACAAATGATGACATTCCTACCACTTATAATGAAGTAGTCCAAAGCCCGTAACAAGGAAAGTGGGGGACCACCATGAATAAAGAAATGCATTTCCTTCAAAAGAATCAGACATAAAAACTAGCTAGTCTTCTCAAGGGAAATAAGCCAATTGCGTGCAAATGGGTGTATGCAAAGAAAGATGGCTTTCTTGACAAGAACAATGTCTGTTACAAAGCAAGATTGGTGGCTAGAAGCTATGCTCAAATGGAGGGAATTGATTATAATGAAGTGTTTTCTCTAGTTGTAAAACATTCCTCCATTAGAATTTTATTGGCTTTGATAGCACAGTTGGATTTGGAATTAGTTCAATTAGATGTAAAAACTGCATTTTTACATGGAAACTTAGAGGAGGAAATCTATATGACTTAGCCAGAAGGATTCAAAATTAATGAAAAAGAAAAGATGGTATGCAAACTTGAAAAATTGTTATATGGATTGAAGCGATCTCCAAAGCGATGATACAAGCAATTTGATAAGTTTATGATAGGTCAAAAGTACACAAGGAGTAAATATGATCATTGTGTTTATTTACATAAGCTACATGATGGATCTTTTATCTATCTTCTCCTTTATATCAATAATATGTTGATAGCTTTAAAAAATAAAGCAGAAATTGAAAAATTGAAAGGTTAGCTAAATCACAAATTTGAAATGAAGGATTTAGGTGAGGTTAAAAATATTTTCGGCATGGAGATAATTAGAGATAGAAAACTGGGGCAACTTTGTCTGACTCAGAAACAATATTTAAGAAAGGTGCTACAACATTTTGGCATGAATAACATGACAAAACCTAAGTACCTTGCTTGCTCCTCATGTGAAGCTTAGTGCAGCTTTATCTCCAAAGAATGACGATAAATGAGAATATATGTTGAAAGTTCTATATGCAAGTGCCGTTGGTAGCTTAATATATGCAATGGTGTGTACGACACCTGATATTTCATAGGCAGTTGGGGTCATGAACAGGTGTATGAATGATCCTAGAAAGGAGCATTGGCAAGTTATGAAATGGATTCTATAGTATATTCTGAATACTATGGATGTTGGCTTAATATTTCAATAGGATGAGAAAGTCAATCAATATGTAGTTGGATATTGTGATTCCAACTATGCTGGTGATTTGGACAAGCGTCGATCAACTATTAGTTATGTGTTTACTCTTATAAAGGCACCAATCAGTTAGAAGTCAACCTTACAATCAATAGTTGCTTTGTCTACTATAGAGGCAGAGTATATGGCAATTATGGAGGCAGTGAAGGAGGCAATTTGGTTTCAATGATTGCTTGGTGAATTGGGAATTGTACAACAGCACATCAAAGTGCATTGTGATAGCTAGAGTGCTATTCATTTGGCAAAGAACTAGGTTTATCATGCAAGGACGAGGCACATCGATGTTTTATATCATTTTGTACAAGAGATTCTAGAGGAAGGTGGAGCGATAATCCAGAAAATCTAAACCATAGAAAATCCTGTTGATATGTTGACAAAGGTAGTAATAGCTATCAAGTTCTAACACTATTTGGACTTGATTAATGTTATCGAAATTTGAAGTTTGGTGCTTCAAAGTGCATTACAAGACACTATTAAAGATTGGATTTATGAGAAAATTTGGCTGGGATTTGGAAATTCTCCAAGGTGGAGATTTGTTGATTTTTGGCTTAATTTCCAAATCCCACATCAGTAAGATGTGGGAAATGGAAAGCATTTTTAGGTTATAAAATAAGGCTTCCATTTCCTTTGTAAACTATCCCAACAACAAAGCTCATTCTACTTCTAAGGCTTTTGGTTGCTCTATCTTCTCTTCTCTCTTTGTAATATTTCTTTGATATATTGAAATATTTATTTTAGTGGTGCCCGAGGACGTAGGCAAAATTGGCCGAATCTTGTTAAATTTCTAGTGTTCTTTTTATATTTTATGTCTATTTAATAGCGATTATCGAGTATAATTATAGTGAATTATTGTGCTATTAAATTATTTGTCTTAGTAAAATTTTATCTAGGAATGTAGTACTTAAGTGGACCGTTATGACCCACCACACTTTCCTGGAAATTAACCTTGGGATGATTTTTTAATACAATCATTCTCACTCTATTCATCTGTGCAATAGTTTCAAGGTGAATCTCTTATTATTGGTGGAAGTGACCCGAATTTCACAACATGAACCGTAATTAAATTAAATATATAATAAATATTATATTTAATATATTATAATTCATGTTACCTACTAAAATTCATGGTAAATGAAATATATTTAAAATAAAATAAATTAATTAAGTAAATATATATTATTTCACATATTTATTAAATAATATTTGAAATAAAATTTAAATCATAATATTTATATTAATAAAAATTTTATTGATTGGTAATTTTAGGAGCAATTTAATAGAATAATTTGAAATAAATAATATATAAACCAAATTTTAGAATTCAAAATAGTAAAAATAAATAACTTTTGTGTAAATAAAAATGAAAGAAATTTAATTTTTTGGTGTAAAAAAAACTTTTATTATTATTTTTATTCTAAAAACTTAAATTTATTTTATAATATATTTAAAATTATTAACCAATATAGAAATATTTGGAGATGAGTTAAGCACAATTAATATAAATATATTTATGGGAAAAATTATTGGCAATTAGTGTTTGGTTTGAATGGCAAGAAAAGTGGTAACTTATGCAAGAGGGTGTGTGTTTGAAACTCAATGGGAGCAAATAATTTTTTTTTTAAAATGAGGATTGATTGACCCGTTGAACCGGTTTCGGGGCAATCAATTTACCGATTAGCCGGTCAATTGATACAGGTTAAAATCGATTCCTATATATCCGATTTCGGGTCAATCAATTTACCGATTAACCGGTCAATTGATACAGGTTAAAATCGATTCCTATATATCCGATTTATATAATCTTATCGGACTGAAAACCTGACTAGTTCCTAGTTGACTAGGTTCGGTTGGCTGGTCCAATCCAGCATTGATAACAGTGGTAGAGACTAGGTGCTTGTTTAGTTTATGTATTGTTTGGTATGAGGTAAGTAAATTTATAAGGTAAAATTTTTTGGGAAGTGAAAAATTTTTGGGGGAAGTACGCTTCTCTAGGGAAACTAAGAAAATTGGACTTTTTTAATTGAAATAGATATAAATTAACACATCAACTTTTCATTAAATATGATTGAATAAATAGGACATGATATTATTGTATTTTTTATTATTAAGTCAAATAAAAAAAAATTTACTTTCCAAGAAGTTATATGCAAACCATCAGAAAGTTTACTTCGTGAGAAAGTAGTCGCAATTAGCAGTCAATGTTAATTATTATCAGCGGTTAGCGATCTACAATATTTAATAATATATAATTTAAAATTAAAGTTAGGTTATAAAATAATGAATAATAATATTATGTTATATATTATAATAAATTTTAAGTATTTGTAATTAATAATTTAATATTACATATGAAATATATTAATAAAAATAATTGTACATTTTAATTAATTTGTATTTAGTTATGTGAATGTATATAGATATTAAAATATTTAAAATCAAAATAATGATATATATATATTTATTATTTAATAGTAAGTATTTTCATAATTATTTTAAATTTTAGTAGTACTTTTTTGAAAAAAAAAAAAAAAAGTTAACATTTGAGTTCAAAAGCTATAAAGTTAGTTTTCAATTATAATTTCAAAAGGTAGCAGTTAGAAATACAACTGCTAACTTGTAATTTTTTTTTTATCAAATGCGTTGTGTCAACAGTTAGGTGTTTAACAACCAAACGTTGATTTTTAACAATCAAATTAAACGGATACTAAAGTGATGTTTGATAATACCATTAAGCATTTAAATTTTCAACAATTAATTATTTTAAATTGATATGATAACTACATTTTAAAAGTCTAAATTAAATAAAAAACATTTAAAATGATAAGTCAAAATTTTACTTAAAATTTATACTGAATGTAATAAGTGGTTAAAATTTTAAATATTTTAAATATTTAAAAATTATATCACTTATTTTATTCAGCACTTAAATTTTCGGTATTTAATATTTAGTTTTACCAAACACTACCTAAGAGAGTTTTTGATAACTCCATTCAATATTTAAAATTAAAATTTTCAACACTTAATCATTTTAAGTTGTTTGGTAATAATCTTAATTAAGCTAAATATAACTCAAATTAATAAATCAAAATTTTTGACTTAAAATTTACACTAAATACAATTTTTTATATTTTTTATAACTTAAAAATTGTATCATTTTTTATAAAATAAGAAATAATTATAGAGAATATAGAAAAGAGAGAATAAATTTTTGTGTGTCTAACTTCATTAATTGTAACACTTATTTATAGTTGTAAAGAGTTACAGTGATGGAATAGAAATAAAATTCTATTTACATAAAAATATCTATCTATGGAGATAAGATAGACATCTATTCTTATCTTAATACTTAAATAGTATCACAACTCTTCTCCTTAGATGTTTATTACAGAAAATATGTCTCATTAAAACTTTATTAAGAAAAAACTCTATAGGAAAAAAAACTTAGTGAAGGAAAAATAGTACTTTATTCTTGTAAAACTTGTGCCATAATACTGTCTCATTAAAAACCTTGCCTGGGAAACCCAATGGGACAAAACCTAGCTTAAGAGAAAAAAAGTATAGTACAGAAAAATCTCCTCCTCATGAAAACATGATTTCTAACAAAGATCTCTTAGTCGGTGCATGCCAATTTTGTTCTCCAACTTCTCAAATGTAATTGTAGGGAGTACTTTTGTAAACAAATATGCTAACTTAATGATCATTAAATAATATTCACATGTAATAATTTACTTATAGTACTCTCTTAGGATATTACTTGTGCCATTAAAAATCTTATTAGGAAACTCAGTGGAAAAATTATAGCAAAGGAAAAAAGTGCAATTCATGCGCTATTATGTCATTGTACAAATTGCCTTATTAAAACCTTTGGTCAAGAAAACTTCATGGGATAAAAACTTGATTAAGAAAAAAGAGTACAATCTTATACTAATTCGCTCCCCTAATGAAGACAACAACTCAACATGGTGCATATCAATCGATGAAACAATGTTGTTCCAATATCACATTATGTGATGGCTTAATAAATAAGTTGTTTTTCTAGCGAATTTAGTGGATATCACTTTCATCACTTTTCTAGAGTTTACGCATGTAAGAGAATATGAGTAAAACATGTTTACTTTATCCACTTTATTTTGTGCAATACAGGTTGTTTTAATTTCAAATAACATAATGAGATTATCTTTAATTGAGGTACTGCAAGACCATTATATTGTAATATAACCACTCTAAAATCCATCATTATGATGATCAAGTAAATAACTAGCGTCGATGATATGATGCAATTAGTACTTCCGAAATAACATAATAAGTGCCTTGCACCATTTTCATATTGGTTGATGCAGAATTATACCTAGATAGGAAATTTACTGCAAATATAATATCAAGTTTAGTACAATTTGCAAGTGCTCCTATAACACTTAATACGATACTTCAGGACTAAATAATTCATCATTATCTTCTTTAGGTCTAAAATGGTCTCTTTTCACTTCTAGTGAATGGATTGCCATTAGATTTATCTATGCAAAATTATTTAAGTATCTTTTTTACATGAGCAGATTGGTGTCTTGGGACTCCTGGATTATCAATCTACATATCGATACAAATTTTTTGCTTGAGCTCACTTTTCAGATAGTATATGCTTTCTTGAGTTTGTCAAAAGTTCCAATGATATTTAGATCATTAACATATACTGCAATAATAACCAATTTGTCATCTTTTATGAGTACATAATGAATCATTCACCTATCATTCTCTTAGTAGGGATTCACTCTTATATCTTTAGTCCTAGAAGGACTCACATAATATTTTCATAAGATGCATCTTAAGTCTTTCTTTAACTGTCATACTAATTAAATAATAGAATGTGATCATTTCCATAATAAGAGAATTATTTTTCTCATAATTAATGATAGGGTGAGTCTAGCTCTACTTTAATTGCCTCTTTCCATGATGATTAATCATATTTATACTAATATTCAATTATACTTATAGATTCTGGATCCAGATTCTCTCTTGACATTGCAAGAGTTACTCTTGAGGTAAATTTATCATCGATGATAATTGAATTTCTATCTACTCTTTCTCCTATAACACAAAATTAATTGAGATCTTATAATTTTCATTTATATGATCATTAACTCCAGAAGCCATATCTGGAGGATCTATTGTTTCGTTGTCTTAGTTTGTGTCTCATAATTGGCTAAAGCTCTTTGATTGAGATCTTCCTCTTTAGAAGGCTTCTCTTTAGGAGATTTTATAAGTAATGCAGCTTTTCTTTTCTGAGGATTGTTATTTTTAGGTCATCCACGCTTTTAGCGAGTGTCAAGCTCAATTTGATTTTTATTTTCAATTAGAATCATGACCCTTACTACGATATTAGTAGCTAGAATATGAGACTATTATCACTTTTTGGCATATATTAATGCATTTGGCAGTTGATTTGCAATTTGTTACAACTGTATTATTTTTATGAACTTCTAGTTCATTTTGACTTATACATGGATCAAAAATGCAGTTTCACTTTTAGGAAATTTCTCGATATTCTTTAGCACTACAAGTACTTATTCTCCCCTAATGTAGAGAAATGTGTCTTATTAAAATAAATCTCAAGTCTCCTTTATAGATCCATTTTCACATATTGAGGCGGTGCTATTAATACATACATGGCACAACCAAAAGCTAGCAAATGAGAAATATTTGGCTTACATTCATGTACAAGTTGTAAAGACAGTATGTGTAATATAATGGCATATCATGTTGTGAGACCTCGCCCAAACGCCCGTCCCTCGCTTAAAAAAATTTTGCCATAAGGAAAGGTGAGTGATTTTTAAGGAAGTCATAGAATTAGTTTTGGTGCTCATGATTGGAACGGCTATCATTTGAAAAATTGATTTTTGATTTTAAAAAGGATTCAAGAGTCATCATCCTAATTTATTTCAAAATGGAAAAATTAAGGAAAAATCAACTTGTGACTCCAATTCATTAATTTTTGTAATTAACTTACCCAATGATAAAAATCACTAGTCTCAAACTAGGTTGAGCTCGGGGACTAGGTTTTTAGTAAAATAATCTAAATTTGACTCTCAAGTTTAATTTGACTTTGGAAATTAATTTCATGAATGACAAGTATTAAATGACAAACATAAGTATAATATTAATGCATGAAAAATTAAAAAGCAATTAAATAAAATATTTACAAATTAAGGAGAGTGTTTCCTTTAGTCCTTATGGATTTTAAGAGAACCACATAATCGCTCCTTAATTCTAAAATAATTTAATCAATTGAATACACTAATTACATTAGAAAATAAAAAGGGAAAGAGGATTGATTTTGGATTTGGATTTGAAATTTCAATTTATATTCCAAACGTGCCTACTTACCCCATTGAATGGAAATCAAAACCCACGTAGTTCATTCCATGATGGAGGAGTTTAGAGGTTGATTGGATTGATTAATTTGATTTGGGTTTCTGGGTGAGAGAAAAGGCTGATACCTTGGCTTTTGGTGTGTGGAGAGTTTTACTGAGCCAAAGTTCTTTTTTATTGAGATTGGGTGACCGGATTGATTGGAGGATTAATTAATTAATTAAAATGATTAATTAACTAATTAACGTGATGAAATGGATTGATGGATTAATTAATTAATTTGGATAAAGGGTGGATTTGAAAAAAAAAAAGAAGGGATTAATTTGATTTAAAAAAGTGATTAATTATAATTAATTAATTGAGTGATTAATTTAAAAAAATTAGTTAATTAAAAAGATTAATTAACTTAGTTAGAGTGAGATAATTAATTAATTAATTATAGAGTGGTTAGAAGAAGAAGAAAAAATGAGCAAATAACTACAAGTACTCAAGGGTGTATGAAATGAAAAAATAGAGGGGGTATTTATAGGAAAATGAGATGAGAGTAATTTAGAAAGTAGAAAAGTAAAAGACCAAAAGGATAAGGCTAAAAAATCAGGCTAGAGGGGCAAAAAACGAAAAGAAACGAAGGGATAGGTGGACCACGTGCCACTAGAGCTGATGGCATGCACATCAGCTGCCCAACCGGCAGCATGCTGCCGGTGCTAGCGGCTAGCAAGCCTGACCTTTTTTTTTTTTTTTAAGAGATTGGTTGTTGGTTTGTGTTAGAAAATTGGGTGTTTGAATGGTAATGCATTTGAAAGTTAAACTTACCACGTGCTAAGCTGCAGTAGGATAATGAGGGTGCAAAATTGAGATTTCACAGTTGCCCCCTCATCATAATTGTCTTTTCTGTATGGCAATTCTGATGATAGTGAACCCAAGAGTTGGGATGGTATAAGGAATCAAAGTGATATCTAGGTCAATTATTAGACATGTTTGGGTGAGAGACATGATTGAATTTCAAGGATAATAGTAAAAAGAACCAAGAAATGTTTAGGTGATCATTTCTAAATGGTGAAAAGTGTGATTGACAAATCAAAGTAAGAAAAAAAACCAAAGGGATATCTAGGCTGGTGGCTAGATATTTTTGGGTGAATTGATGGATTTGGTAAAAGGGGTAGAAAGTGGAACCACATAGATGTCTAAATGACTATTTCTAAGTATTTATGGGTGAGATTGATGGATTTAGATAAAAAAAAAAAAGTTGAAAAAAGGAACTATATGGAAGTCTAGTTGACCATTTCTAGACATTTATTGGTGGAATTAATTGATAAATGGAAGCAAGAAAAGGAACCAAAGGGATATATAGGCTAGTGGCTAGATATTTTTTAGTGAATTGATAGATTTAGGTAAAAGAGGTGGAAAGTGGAACCACATAGATATCTAGGTGATCATTTCTAGATACTTATGGATGGAATTTATGAATTTGGATAAAAGAGATGGAAAAAAAGAACCATATGAATGTTTAGGTGGCCATTTCTAGACACTTATATGTAGAAGAGGATTTTGGACAAGATAATTTAGTGAAAGGAGAGTCTCGACCTATGGAGAGTCAGTTCGAGAGATTCTGACAAGATTTTGGTAAGTAGAGAGCCTCGGCCTATGGCAAGTCAGCTCAAGAGATTCTAAAAAGATATTAGTAAGAGAGCTTCGGCCTATGGTGAGTTGGCTCAAGAGATTCTAAAAAGATTTTGATAAAAGAGCCTCAGCCTATGATGAGTCAGCTCGAGAGATTTTGATAAGATTTTGGTAAAGAGAAAGCCTCTGCCTATGGCGAGTTGGCTTGAGAGATTCTGACAAGGTTTTGGTAAAGGGAGATCCTCGGCCTATAGTAACTCAGCTCGACAAATTCTAAAAATATTTTGGCAGAAGGAGAACCTCAATCTATAGTGAGTCGGCTCGATAGATACTGAAAAGATTTTGGTAGAAGGAGAGCCTCGGTCTATGATGAGTCGGCTTGATAGATTTTGATAAGATTTTAGTTATAACAAGAAAACTTGGGCTTATGAAAATGAGGGGTTGGGCCTTTTGGAAGGCTTGAAGAAACTTTGCTAAGATTAAATGGACTCTAGAAGTCACACTTCATCAGTTAAATCTGGACAGATATCTTTTAGCTTCAAGAAGGCACTAGCTAGCTTTAGGAGATGTCGATCAACTTTAAGGAAGTATTGGTTAGCATTAGAGAGGCTATTAGCTCGGCTTATGCAAGATTATACATGGCTGCAGATAGTTGCATATATAGGCATGTTTGTGCATGGCTGATGTATGTTCATGTATGCATGTTTCAAGATTTATGGACCTGTTGTTTAATTTTTTATACTATGGATGATTTGTGATGATGCTTGTAATGGATGATTGCAAGAGGATGGATTCATGCTTTTGTTTTATGAATGCAATCAATTTTTCATGTGACTTTTATATTCATGGCAACTATATTTCAGACACTACATGCATTTGTGGACTAAAAAACTCAACTTAGGTTGGTATGAAATAGTTGCCATGGTGGCATTATGAGGAGTTTTAGTGGATTGAGATTTTTTTTAGGGCTTGCTTTAGGTTTTAGAATCCGGTGGCCGGTATGTTCTGTTTTGGTGCTACTAAGAATGAGTTGTGTCTCACCTTTAGGAAGTTTAAAGCTATGGCTTATCTACAACTCGGAGGTAACTCTGGTGGTGTTAGAGTTTAAAGTCAGGCATTCTCTGCATTTTTTAGGAGTTTTTAGACTTGCCATAGGATGTCGCAAGCCAGAGGGTGGTTAGTGATGGTGATGTGAATTTGACTATTGTGATTGAAGAGTTCCATGATCTCGGTGACCAAAGAGATATAAGGCAGAGGCTCCAAATTAGGACCTTGATTTTCTATTTGACAGCCGCATATATATTTTCTCAGGTCCATTGATTGGGATGATGCCAGAGTGGCAAGATTGCAGATGGAATGGAGTCGTCCTGTGGTTAGAGTTGTGCTGTCAGAGACACTGATGAGTCTTGATTACTTTGTTTAGAATTTTAAAGAGATGGACTATCTCTACTTGGTTAGAGATTGGATAGAAGGTTATTGGAGCTTGCCTAGGAGTATATATTTTGACATTGACAATGGTAAAAGTTTGGATCTCTCATAACTGAGGGCCATAGGTATCGAGTGGTTTGCTTATTAGGTTTGGCTTGAATGAACTTCTACTAAGGGATGAGGGTTTTAAGGCAAATGGGGTAGACTTAAGACATGCTCCCAATTGTTCCTTTCCTAGAGTCTTGCCAAATCACAACTCTCATTGTGAGAGCTATCAGGGGTGGCTAGCTAAGGAGTTATCATGATGTTCGTTTTGGGATTTATCTTAGAATCACAAAGAGAAATGGCAGGTGGTTTGGCCAGTTAAGAGAGAGTACCAAGCTGCTTTGTTGAGGAAAATAGAGGGTGACATAGTTGAAAAGGGAGAGACTATAGGAGGAGCCACTGGTAGCAAAAGAGCTGTAGTACGAACAGAGGGGTGACTCGATCTTTGAAGGAGACTTGAGGATCTACTAAAAGTTTGATACTATAGGTTGTAGTAGTGACTCAAACTAAAAGAGAGCTATAAAGACTAGGAGGATGGGTGTGACCTTTTAAGGAGATTATGATGGACTCTGATTCTGACGAGGGCATGAGGAGTGTGCACCTTAAGAGAGTTAGCTATTATGGCTTCGAACATGGCTCCTTTTCTTTCTATTTAGGAAACTTATAGGTTGACAGGATTACACAATATAGAATAAGCTATAATCGACATTGAAAGGGCTATCCTTTTTTGTCATAATGATGGGTTTGTATTTTGCAAAATTTGGTCACCATTAAATGAGATATTTTTTATTTTTGCTCTAATTTTTGCCTAAACTACCATTTCAAGTTTTTAACTTTGTGAGCATTCTCTTTCTTCTTCTTTTTTTGTCTTATTTTTTTTTGTTTAGGCAAAAGAATTAAGTGAATGATATATTAAGAATAGAGAAAATGAGAATGTGATGCAAACAAAATATTTTATATTATGATTTGGAGCACACTCGAGTTAAGCTGTCTATGTATCCCTTACATTACTTTTCTGTCAGTCATTTCTTTTAAGGAGAATTGGGTCCATGTAGTTCTAATATAGATGCATAAAAAACAGAAATGAAATGTAGACATCATCTTTAGATGATGTATTGTTAAGCCAATCCAAGTTGCTAGGATGGGAGAATTCGCTTCCATCCACGTTTATAAAGATAGCGTCTCTGTTGGATAGAATCTTCTTTAACATGTCTGGTCTGGCCTAATTCGATCTAAACTTTCCTCTTGGACCATTAATAAAACTTTGATCTTTTCCTTCTTGCAAACACTTATCTTTCACCTTCTTGCTGAAGTGTCTTGAAGGTCTCTATTGATAGCCCTGAATTTCATACAGAGCATCCATTCTCTTTTTATCAATAGCCTTCAATTAGTCATAATGCCCTCTGATCTACTCTCTGTAGCTTCTGCTGGATGGACTTCTTATGTGTGTAGGTCTTGATATTGTGAACTCCAATGCATAGATTTGTCCCTGCCAAGTCTTTACCTTTTAATGTAGAATAGTTGATGTGATAATTTTTTTTATGCCGATAATTTTTTTTATGCCATAAGTAATTGTTTCTTTTGCCCTTTTCTTTTTTTTTTTTTCTCTCTCTCTCTTTTTTAACTTTTAACTTTTTTGTTTTTTTTTTCCCTTTCGTTTTCCTTTTTTAGATGTCCTATTCAAAGATGAGCTAGAAAAAATTAAAGCAAATCAGAAAGTTCAAACTTTTTATTACTGATAAAAGTCTCATCGATAGTTACATTAAAGGATAAGCCTATAAGGCAAAATATAGACTCAAAAGGGCAAGACTTGATAGATTTAAATTAAAAAAAAAAGATTTGACAGAAACAGACTCAAAAGACTCGAACTAATACTCAAACTCAAGTAACTTAGACATGGACTCAAACGACTCAGATATAGACTCAAAGGATTTAGACATAGACTCGAAAGACTTGGATAGGGGCATAGCAGGGCGGTATTCTTTTCAAAGTGCCAGTTATTGGGTGAAGCTTAATATAGTTGGTTGAGCCTAGTGGTTCAAAAAAGGATTATTGGTAGTGCTAGACTTTGGCAGCAATGATGCCTCTGTTATCAATGAGATGTTCAATTTTGTACTTCAGAGTCTTGTATGCATCAATTTTGTGCCTTAGCCTTTGATGATAGTCACAGATCTCATTAGCATTGCATCCTTTAGGCAAGGGGTGGTGGTTCTAAGGGCTTAACCAAATTAGCCTCTAAGGTTTTCTTATAAACAATGTTGAAGGCATACCCAGCTCAAAGAAAGTCCTCATTGCTTCTAACTTCATCGGTTGGTGACAAGAGACAACATTTACCTCCCCTTCTCTTTGGATAGTAAAATTGGTGGTATTGATGGTGTGGTTAGTATTCTTGTGATGCCTCAAACTAGAAGACTGCTTTTTAACTTATCCTGATTAGATCAAATCCTTGATCTTGGTGGCGGTGGTAATGAGAGCTTTAAAGCTAAGGAAATACTATGTTTGCAGATGAGTATGGTATTGGGGGAGGAAATTCTTGACAATGATGTCAATTTGCTTTACTTTAGATGGATGGTTCACTATTTGGACTGCTTTCACCCTCCATCTTGTAAGGGATGCAGTGAAGGACTCTCTTTAGCCTTGCTTAAAGGTTTTTAGATTTTGGCAGGTGACATCCACCTCAAATTTATAGTGGTATTGCTTGACAAAAGCATTGTAGTTTTCATCCCATGTTTTCTTGTAATTTTGATCAAGATCTAAGAGCCACTTAATGGCAGCCTCAATTAAAAATTATTGGAATAATTGAGTAATGAGCTCATCATCCATACTAAATAGTCTCATTGCATCCACATACATCTTGAGGTGGGTCTTTGGGCAAGCAGTACAATTAAATTTGTCCATTACAAGCATTTTGAACTTAGGTGAACTTAGGCATCTAGGAAAAGAGCAAGAGAATCGATATCTATCATATCTTCATGCCTTTTGATATTTTTGATGGATTTTTGTATGACTTCAAAATTCTCCATCAATTTCTTGGCTTCAAAGAAGTTAGAGAAATCTCCACTTTGAAAAAGATTCGTAGTGAGAGTGGGAGCAGTGATATTCACATCTAAAAGAGGAGAGGTAGGTGTTTCAGGGGCTTTATGTTTATCAATCATTTCCTTAACCTTATTAATGATGGATTAGTATTGGGAATTGAGAGCACTAGTAAAGGTGGCAGACTGAGCATTAAGTGCATTGGTGAAGGTATTGGCTTGGGTCTTAAGGGCGGTAGTGTCACATCCCAATTTCAAAGATATAATGGTCCTAGAACATGGGGAGACATAAGGTTACCCACGCTCGTTGAACCCACTCATGCATATATAAATACTCCTACGATCGTATCAAAACCTCATGCATTAACTTAAATATCCAATAATAAAGAAAAACTTTAACTAGCAGAAGAATAGTTTTAAAATACTTTAAATACAATCTATAAGAAAAGAACATCTGACACTTAAATAAATCATCAAATAAATATTGTTTCAAGTAAACTCCTAAACAAAAACCCCAGAGCCATCTAAGAGTAACTCTTGCATAACATAATATGTAAATAGATTAAGACAAGGAAATCTCCCAAGCGGAGTAGATTGCTTAAGCTATCACTTTGCCTTCTTATAATGCTCAGTTGTAAACCACACAAGAAATGGGGTGAGATAGATGATCTCAATGAGTAAATAATATAGCTTATACAATAACACATATCCCTTATAAAGGGTTCATAGATCATGATTCATAGTTTGTAATTGAGCAAGGTTCGCAGAAATCACACTTATAACACATAGCACATAGAGTGAAGGCTGTCGCCATAATCACTCGAACACATAGAGGAGAGGTGGCATCATAACAAATTCCAACTCCTATCCCATAAGAAGCGTGAAGCTGATTAGGCCCTATGGTTAGAACTACCGCTTTTAGCTGAGGTGGATACTATGCCTCTATCTATTGGGTTAAGACCATGTGCATAGGTTCCAATGATTACTCGTATCAGCACGAGGATTTCTGCTTAAAAAGGTTCATTGGTACCATAGCTAGAGCTAATGGCAATCACTTATAATAATAGCATTGAAGAATGCAATCACATGTAATATAATAGCAATAGAAGTATAGCCTATTGAACAAAAGATAAACAACAGCATGGTTCTAGAAAGAAAGTAAAGTAAGGCAACAATCACAAAGTTTCTTTATTATCATTGAATAATCAAAAATGGTTTTGGACCAATTGTTTTTTTTTTTTTGCAACCCAAGCTTAACAAAGAAATCATATAATTAGAATTGATAATAGAAAGGAACTTGGGTTTCAAGAATCTCAAAGATTCACATGTCATGATAACTTACACTTGTAACATGAACATAATGTTTACTCACCTTGTGGTTCCTTAGCTCCTAGTGCTTGAACTTCTAAAAATCCTTAAGCTCTAACATGCGTTACAATTTAATATGTAGCATTTGCTTAACATCATGCTATCCTATCCCATAACTACCCCATGCACATATAACATTCACATATACTTAGAGTTGCACTTAGAAGTGCACTCATCACTTGCACATAACATGTTGACTTTTTAGTCTGGCACACTTAGCCTTCTTAGGCTCACATGAAAACACATAATAATTCATACCAAGACTTTTATATAGCCAAACACAATATATCATGGTCTTAATATCAATTTAATTTAACTTTCAACTTGTCACACTTAATGCTTTTCATATACGTCAACTTAACAAGTAACTTTAGAAGTATCATGCTTATCTCCTTTGACTAAATTACACCATCTATCTCATAGTCAATTTAAGGTCATTAATCCACAATTAACATATCATAATGCCTAATTCACATGCCACTTAATCATATACACATATTAATCGAACATGGTAGTTTGGGTTTGGAAACCCTAGTATGGGCCGAACCTCTCTAAGCTTTGTCTAGAGTTACTCTTTCAACTAACATACAATTAAATCATATATCATTCATATACATATGACAACAATCATTAAAATATATCATACAAAAATTATAGGCATTGAGATCAAAATTCCATCATAGGTCGAACCTCCATTTACGGAAAAATCATTGATTTTCTTACTTTTCACCATTTTCGATCATTACAGTAATATGTAAACATATGGTTTAAATCAATATTTTTCATGTAAACATAACAAAAATCATCTTAGAACACAACCATATGGGAATCGGCACCCCCTTATGGAATATATGCATGAAATTCTCAACGTTAGATTTTAGGCTGAAAACCATGGATTCTCTTGCTTTTCGTACTTTTCGATTATTACAGTAATATACAGAAATATGATTTAAACTAGTATTTTTTATCTAAACACAACAAAAATCAGTTTAGAATGCATCAATACACAAATTGGCACCCGTCTTATGCAATTGCATGAAAATTTTAATTTTTAGGTTTTAGCATTCACCTTTGGTAGATGTGTGAAGAAAGAGTTGTGTTTATAGTTGAAAATTGGTTTCTTCTTCAAATAAAACACCTAGTCGAATGAAAAATTAATAAAAATGGTAAATATATAGCCCTATATGGATTTTTGATGGTTAGTTTTATAAAAATCAAATAGTAGATTGAAATGAATGAAAAACTTTTGAAAATGATCACAAAATTGCAAGATTTTAAGGCACCTTGTGATAAAAATCGCAAGGTTTTAAAACACCTTGTAAATTTTGGTTGAGAAAAGATTTTTGAGAGAATTTTTCTGTAAAAATCTGATAAATAATAGAATGGTGGCTACTACTACAGCAAGGGGCCAAATTTTAGGTTTTATATTTAGGATTTTGGCAAAATTACAAATTGGCCATTTATGAGCTAGATTAGGAGTATTTTGGTGTGCTAGGCTTTTGGCAAGTTGGGCTTTTAATCTAATTTTTTGGGCTGATTATAAATAATTAAAAATAAAATATTTCGCTTATTATTTTCATTAAAATCCCCCAAAAATATTTATTTAAAAATACTTATAAAAAATTATTTTATGCTTAAAAATCGCTTTATGCATGAAAATTCACTTTATGTGTAATAAATTAATTTATGCATATGTACTTCACATAACTCACTTATTTCACATTAATAATTTATATTATGCATATTAGAACTAATCTAACATGCCACATACTTATTAATCACATAACACATGAATTTTCATAAAAGCACACGCTTTGTAATAATAGCTCTAAATTCAAGTAAATGGTCACGAAACTCCTAGGGTTGGTGTGGATTGTTATATTTGGTGAGTGCGGTTTGGAAGGTCTCCTCTTTTTTATTGAGGAGGTTGGCGAAAAAGGTGCTCATCGCATCTTGATCAAAAGTGCTAGAGGTGTTAGCCATTGGTACTTTGAAAATAGAAAACAGACATAAAATGCATAAGAATATAGAATTGTGAAAGAAAAAGGGATATAAATGTGAAGGTGTGTTAGAAAAAAGAATCCTTCTGCATGGTTAGTCACCGGGTTTAAGTGTATGAGGTTACTATGTTTTGGAGTGATGGATTATCAATTTAAGGTCTTGAGGTGTTTAAGGATTTTATCTTATCGAGTTCCTCTTGTCATGTAGCATGATCATGGCGTGATGCATGCCAAAAAAGGTTTCATGTATTGATTATTATGGTACATGGAACCTAAGGTCAATGGCTATAGCAATTATATACATATGGGTGAGTAGCTTAGTTTAGAGTTCCCATCCCATTAGAGCATCAATGTACCTAACCACATATGAAATAAGGAGCCTCGTGTGGGTCATACAGTACTGACTACTCGTTACACTATCGAAATGATCGGGGATTCATCGCAGGGTGAAATGCTTTCGCTATCTCCCAATATACTCAAAGAGAGTTGTTGAGCCAATGTTACTCACCATTGAAAATTTTTCCCAAAGCCAAGGTTAGGCAAAGAGCCTTTTATTTTGCAAAGTAATGCATGAAAATCAAATTACATTTAATGAGCTAAATAGAGATTATTTTGGAAAATTTTTCCTTAACCAAATAGTAATCCTCTATTTGCTTTCCTTTTATTTTAAAAGGTGGCAACTAATCTGTAGTGGAGTTGCCAACTATAAGGCCTCGCCTGAACACCCCTCCCTCACTCTAAAATATTTTGCCTTAAAGAAAGACGAGTGATTTTTAAGGAGGTCATAAAATGGGTTTTGGTGCTCATGATTGGAACTGCTATCGTTCAGAAAATTTATTTTTGATTTTGAAAAGGATTTGGGAGTCGTCACCCTAATTTATTTCAAAATGAAAAAATTAAGGAAAAATCCAATTTGTGACTCCAATTCATTAATTTTTGCAATTAATTTACCCAAGAATAAAAATCGCTAATCTCAAACTAGGTTGAGCTCAGAGACTAAGTGTGAGGTCTTGCCCGAGCACCGGCCCGATCTGCTAGAGGGAACCGTGATGCTCATTTGAGTTTAGACTCATGATGGAACTCTTGGGTTTGGATTTGTTGATTTTGAAAAATAATTTTAGGAGTCGCCACCTTAATTTTATTTAATTGGGAAAACATTAAGGAAAAAACCCAAATTGACTCCAATTTATTAATTTATTAATTAATTTGCCTAAAGATAAAAATCACTAGCCTTGAACCACGTTGAGCTCGGGGACTAGGTTTTTGATTTTAAATAATCAAAATTTGGCTCTTAAGTTTAATTTGACTTGAAAATTGGATTTCATGAATAACATTTTAGATAAAATGCTTGAATACGGCAAAACATGAATGCATGGTGAAAATAAAACATTCACAAATTAATTAAAAAAAAAGGAAAAAGAGACTGATAGAGATTTAGATTTGAGGTTTGGATTTAGATTCCAAACGTGCCTATGTACCCCATTGAATGAGGATCAAAATCCACGTGTTCGTTCCACGATTAAGTGGAGGGGTTTAGGAGTTGATCAAATTGATTTTGGTTTGGGTGTTTTGAGAGTGAAGGAAAAAGGCTGATACCTTTGCTTTTGGTGGGCGGAGAGTTTTACCGGACCAAAATTCTGTTTTATCAAGATCAGGTGATTAGATTGATTGGGAGATTAATTAAAATGATTAATTAACTAATTAATAGGATGAAAAGAATGGATGGATTAATTAATTAAAAAGATTAATTAATTGGTTTAGATGAAAGGTGGTTAAGAAAATGATTGATTTTGGAGAATTAATTAATTAATTAAAATGATTAATTAACTAATTAATATGATGAAAATGGTGGATGGATTAATTAATTAATTTGGATAAAAGGTGAATTTAAGAAAATGATTAATTTTATTTTAAAAAAGGTGATTAATTAATTAATTAAAAAGATTAATTAACTAATTAATTGAGTGATTAAAAAAGAGAATTTTAGTTAATTAAAAAGATTAATTAACTTGGTTAGGGTGAGGTAATTAATTAATTAAAAAGATTAATTAATTAATTAGAGAGTGGTTGGAGGGATAAGAAGAGAGAAATTAGTAGATAACCATCAATACTAATTCAAGAGATGTGTTGGAATAAAGGATGAAGGGGGGTATTTATAGTAAAAGTGAGTGAGAGTAGTTTGGGAAGTGAAAAAGTGAAAAGAAAAAAACGGTAGGGCTAAAAAGGGCTAAAAAACATATTAGAGGGGTATTTTGGAAAATGCAGACCTGGACTGTGGGGCCCACTCTGCTGGGCAGCCGGCGGCGCCGAATATGGGTGGGGTTGTCAGCCGATTGGGCCGCGTGCCGCTGGTATGGTCTATGGCGCTGCCCAGGCAGGAGTCGGTGCCGTTGGCGCCTTGACAGGTGCGTCAACTGAAATTTTGCTTCTTTTATTCGGTCAGATTTTTGAACTTCCGGATCAGTTTTTGGGAGTTATGGAGCTCAGAAAATTAATTGGTCAATGTTGATAGGTTTGAAATTAATTTTAAAATATTTGAGTAGTCAGTTAGGGAATCCGGTCAGTTTTAGAAAAATATTATTTGATATAGAAGGTCCGGTCAAGGTAAAAAAAAGTACTAGCATTTAAAAAATTAAGTAGTCTCCTACTAAAATGACTGCAAGTCCATTTTTAGCTCCGCAAGGGGTGCTGCCTCCTTAACCTCTACTCGCTAACCGACTAGCAGGACCGCCGTGCTGGCTCTGTGTAGCGCACTAAACTTAGCAGGTGTCAAGCTGCGGCCAAATAATGAGGTATAAAATTAAGGGTTCACACTAAGTTTTTAGTTATATAATCTAAATTTGGCTCTCATTGATTTTGAAAATTAATTTCATGAATGACAAGCATAAGTATAATATGAATGCATGGAAAAATTAAAGAGCAATTAAATAAAATATCCACAAATTAAGAAGAGAGTTCCCTCTAATCCTTATGGATGCTAGGGGAACCACATAATCGCTTCTTAATTCCTAAATAATTAAACCAACTGAATAAACTAATTGGATTGGAAAATAAAAGGGGAAAGAAGATTGATTTTGGATTTGGATTTGAGATTTAGATTTTGATTCCAAACGTGCATGTGTATCCCATTGAATAGAATCAAAACTCATGTAATTCATTCCATAATGGAGGAGTGTAGGGGGTTGATTAGATTGATTAATTTGATTTGGATTTATGGGTGAGAGGAAAAAGTTGATATCTTATCTTTTGATGGGCGGAGAGTTTTACCAGACTAAAGTTCTATTTTACGGGGACCATATAATTGGATTATTTGGAGGATTAATTAATTAATTAAAATAATTAATTAACTAATTAATGTAATGAAATGGATGGATGGATTAATTAATTAAAAAGATTAATTAATTAATTTGGATAAAGGATGAATTAAAAAAAAAGACTAATTTGATTTTGAAAAAAAGTGATTAATTAATTAATTAATTAAAAATATTAATTAATTAATTGAGTGATTAATTTAAAAAAAAAAGAGAGTTTTAGTTAATTAAAAAGATTAACTAATTTAGTTAGGGTGAGATAATTAATTAATTAAAAGAATTAATTAATTAACTAAAGAGTGATTAGAGGGAGAAGAAGAAAATGAGCAAATGGATAGCCAATCTATAAATACTCAAGGGTGTGTGAAATGAAGAAATAGAAGGAGTATTTATAAAAAAATAAGGCGAGGGTAATTTAGAAAGTGAAAAAATAAAAAGACCAAAAGGATAAAGTTAAAAAATGCTAAAAAAATAGGTTGGAGGGGCAAAAAAAAAAAAAAAAGGAGGAACGGGTGGCACCGGTGGCTTGCCACTTGAGTTGGTGGCATGAGCAAGGTTGACCCTTTTTTTTTTTTTTTTTTTTTTGTAGAGATTGGTTGTTGGTATTAACTAAATTAGTTAATCTTTAACCAACTAGTAGGATTGCTATACCAGTTTTGCTTAGCCCATTAAACTTAGCAGGTGCTAAACTGCAGCTGGATGATAAAAGTTCACACATGCCAAATGTTTGATTATTGAACTTCAGGTTTAATGTTTGAACTACATGGTCAAATAACATGTTATTCATGTACACTGGGAATAAATAAAATAATTCATAAATTATAACACACAACTTATTGAGAAAATATAATACAATTAAAACGTAAAAACATTTGGAATAAAATCCACCAAAACAATAATGACAATTATAATAATGCAAGATTTTAGCAAATCAATAACTCCTTCAAGGAGTTTACATAGAAATTATTGATATTGAGCTAACTTGTATTTTCTATATGGGTTATTTCTCTTCTAGAGTTTCCATAATAAACTAAATGTAACTTACTCTTGAGTTTAACTATGATTTGTGCCAATTATTCATGGTATTATTTACAACATTTGCTTTAGGGAATGATACTACCGTTGGGCCTAGCTTGAGGATTTCTCATTAGTAATTTATTGTTCTTTTTCTGCTATTTGAAAATAAGTTCAAATATTTTATAAATTTTCACTGTCTTAAATGCTACTACGAGAACATATTAGAGGCATAAAAAAATAGTATATATTTTCTATTAGTATATCATATTTTGTAATCTTATCACCACACAATTTTAGTATGAAGTGGATCTAAACATAGTTAACTTATATTATGAAACAGACTTAAAATCTTATAGGCAAATTTAGCCAATTATATTAAACTTGTGGTGAGACCACAATTTTTAAGTGTAACAATCTTCAAAACTCTTTTGGAGAAGACAAAAATTCTTCATAGTAAAATTTTCAATCTTTTAGATCCTCACTTAAATGAGGTATGAATAGGATCATAGTCTTTGTTTTAGTTTCAACCACAAATTTAAATTGGATACTACAAAAATTTGTCCCAAAAATTCATTTTGATATTTTAGTATAAAAAATTCACACCAACTAACTAATATCATAAAGTTCAATTTCAGCTAAATTGGATATTAACTATATTATTACTACCAATTCTAGTGGTGAAATATAATTACTCTCATCGAATAAATAAAGCAATTTATAATGCAAAAACAATGTCCAAAATTAATAAAGGTGTGATTTAATAATAAGACAATAGATATTCATGATGAGCATAATTTAATACATATTAATAACCCTTAAATTTATTTTTTGTTATTCATTTATTAAATAAATATTTTTATTTAATGATATTTTTATGAAATAGGAAATAAAATGGTGAAAGCTTAAAAATTGAGTAAAATTATAGTCTTTTACTTGCATAAATAATAATAATAATAATAATAATAATAATAATAATAATAATAATAATAATAATAATAAAAAATAATAATAAATTTTGTGAAAGAAATAATTTTTTAATAAAATCAGCTAAGCAATTTTCTTTTCTTTTGAAAAATGACACTATCTTCAAATGTGCAATGGAGACTAAAGAGCTCACCAACCATCCTTGTGCAAGCCAACCAAGGAAAACAAAGGTTTCAAATATCAAAGTCATATATTTGATGCTAAAGAAGAAAATTTGCAAAAATTCAAATCATCACTAACCATCTTTATTCAAGCCAACTAAGGAAAACCAAGAATTCAAAGATCAAAGTCATATATTTGATGCTAAAGAAGAAAAATCATTTGAAAATTGGTTTCTTCATCAACTTGCCATCTAGCCATTCATGCTTATAAATAGAAGGGAAATGGCTTGGCAAAAGAAGAGCTTGTGAGGGAAAGAATTGAGAAAATAAGGAAGAAGTTGAGATTTCAAAATTAAGAATCCAAATTGTTAAAATGGGTTCTTTTGTTTATTTTGTTATTTTAATTATGTCTTTCTAAGTTTTAATTTTACTAAGGTGGATGATGAAATCATGTTAGATTATTAATTTCTATTATGTCTTGATTCTAAATATTTTGCAATTTAATATTTATGATTTTGGTTTCAATTGTTGATAATATCCTTTCATCAATTTTATCATGTATTTTTTATTGTTAGAAAAATTATCTATACTTGGTTTTTATTGAAAGAAAAGTAATTTTCTTTGATTATGTATTTTTCATTAAATTGTATACATACAATGCTTAGAAATTTCACTTTTAAAATGAAGCAAAATCTATTTGAGAATTTAATAAAATTGAGCTTAGTGGTAAAATCAATAGAAGATAAAAAGATTGATTTCTAAATTATTTTCTGAAAATTAGAATCAATACATTATAAAAATTATTAATTAAACATTGGTGAATTCTGAAATCTTGGTAATATTTTATCTGAATGTTATTTCACAAGTTCAATTACCTTTAATTGTATTATTTTGATGTTTCTACTTTACATCTCTTTATCATTATCTAAAAAAAAATTTATTTGGAACTATGTTAGAATTAAATTAATGTGGTTTAATTAAGTTTTTCTATAATTATTTTCATAGCTCTCTCCGTATGAACAATCTTGTTACCACTTATCTACAAAATCAGTGATTCGTGTGCTTGCGAGTATAAATAAAATTCACAACAATTCACATGATAATCACACAAATTTTGGTAAAAACATCAAATGAATATATCTTCATCTCATACCAAATTCACATTTATCATTGAAACTATTTATAGATATCATTATTAAATTTCTCTTCATAGCGATCACATGGTACTCATATATACATTCGACATATGTGCAAATATCACAATGTATTTTAGGCATACCTTGCTTATAATCTTTGAATCTTTATTACCCATCTTACATTTTCTTTTTGAAGACAAATATTTAGTTTTGCATTATTGTGGATTGACATATACTTTCAAATTAAATTAAGATAAAAACCCGATTCTTTCCAAATAAGTAGTACAAAACGATAAAGAATATAAAACAATTTACTTGGCTAAATTTAAATAAAAGAAAATTGACAATTAATTAATACAAATAAGTAGTTCAAAACATGAATCAAATGTAAAAAGATTAATACAAATATTAATCTTACCTCATGTGCATAACATATAGATGAACTATATTCAATTCAATTAACCGCCATTTAATATATGTATAAATTTCCTTTCGCTTACTATTATTGAAGCCCAATAAATCAATCTATTTGGCAAATCATTTTGATTTCAATCATAAATTGAGATTAAAAATTATAAACAAATTCATCGCAAAAATAATCAAACAACTCATCAACTATAACAATACCTAGTTGAATAATTATTGATTAGCAAACCATGACCAAAATCTATTAATCATAACTTTGCCTCATAATCAATTCATGGTAAAATATTAACAGTAAGGACAAGAGTTAAGATATGAAACAAGCAAATAGTATTGGATAACAAAGACAATCTAGAGAGAAATTATATGAAAAAACTCTTTTCTCTAAGTCTTTATTTCTTGAGGATTGGAGTATTAATTCTTCAAGTATTAGTAGAATACCAATTCAAATGCTAGTTTTTCAAAAACTATAGAAAGTATTAGTTATTGAAAAACTATTTCTGAAATCATAGAGAGTGTTAGTTCTTTACAAACTATAGAAAAATTTAGTTCATCAGGAAATTAGGATGACAATTAGTTCTTCAATAATTGTAAAGAATATTAGTATTTTAGGGTACTAATTTTTCAGAAATTTATATTTTATTTATTTGGTTAGTTTTTTAAGAACTGTAGAGAATATTAGATCTTCAGAAATTGTAGAGAATATGAGTTTTTTAAAAACTGTAAAGAATATTAGTTTTTCGAGAAATGTAAAGAATATTAGTTCTTCAAAAACTATAAAGAATTTTAGTTCTTCAAGAATTATAAAGATTATTAGTTCTCAAAAAACTACAGATATTATTAGTTCTTCAGAAATTGTATTAATTTATATTATTTTTTAGAAATTTAGAATACAAGTTCTTCAAGAACTATAATTAATTAATTTAATTCTTCAAGAACTATACTATATTTTAACATAATTTGAAATCATATTACAATAAGTAAATAGACTTACACTGATTTTGATGTTCCTCATATACAAACTTTCATTGAGATGTAACAAGTGGTTAAAAAAAAACAGTAGAACTATTTCGTGCTGATAACATGTTAGAAAATAAAGAATAATTATAGAGAATATAGAAAAGAAAGAATAAAGGAGAGAATAAATTTGAAGAGAGAATAAATTTTTATGTGTCTAACTTCATTGATTATAATATTTATTTATAAGTATAAAAAGTTACGAAAATATGAATAGAAATAGAATTTTATTTACATAAAAATATCTATCTATAGAGATAGGATAGACATCCAATTTTATAACAATACTTAAATATTATCACAATATCATTTATTTTATTTAGCACTTAGATTTTAGTTTTATGAAATACCACCAAAGACATATTTGATTTAGTGATGACAATCAACCATGAGCAGCCAGTTGTCCACTTGTTAAAAGAATTGCAAGATAACATTATTAGTTATATTTGATCTGTCCTTTTCAATAAAAAAATGGTTTTTTTTTTTTTAATTCAAAAAGGTATTAAAATATATTTCATTAAGCAATTACAGGAAATTTAAGATAGAATGAAAAATTAAAAATATATATATAAGCATGATTAGACTTATATATATATATAAAACCAAAAAGTAAGAAAAATTAAGGAAAAGACATTGTTGGGGCTGGCTTTGGAAACCTAAAGCAACGATGCCGAAGTGGAAAACTCCCGAGTTTTCATTGAGGCATTAATAAGATATCATGATTTGGAGGACTACAACCATTTCAAATAAATAGACCTAAACCATTTCTATTTTAAATAGTTGAAAAATGTCATTATCCTTTCATAGTCTCATTACCTTTACTTTATTAGAATCCAAAAAGTAAAAAACCAAATCAGTCTAACATATTCAAAAGAGAAAATGCAAACATAGATTTATAAATAAAATCTAATAAAATTTTATCAGCGGTGGAGATGGCATTGATGGAGCTTGATGGGGTGGTGGCTAGCGAGTGGCAATGGCATCAATGGAGCTTGCTAGCGAAGAGCACATCTGGATCCGGTGGTTGCACATTTGGATTCGTGTGGAGCTCATCGGAATTGCCAAAATCGAGCCCAATCTCATGAGCTTTGATCATCATAGTTCCAGTCCTTGACCTCTGCTAGTTTAGTCGCAAATGACAATTTACATCTACTTTATTTAGCTGTTGTACTCAAGTATACCACAAACGGCGCTTGCATAGGGAGTTCTAGTCTAAATTGAGAATTTGTATAGTTGAACGACTAGGGGGAGTGGTGGAATTGGGTGGAAAATGAAGGGTTTGGTGGTGGTGAAGAGTGAATATTGGGGGGAGTTCTCGATAAAAGAGGGGGAGAAGGTGGGGGGGTGTTGGGGGTGGTGGGAGCACGCGGGTGTGGGTGTAGAGAGAGAGAGAAGGTCAGTGGTTTCATCATGGTGAAGGCGGCGGTGGAGAGTTCTATGGAAAATAAATGAAGAAATTAAACAAGACCTGAAAATACTGGTGGTTCTGTATGAGAGAGAGAGACTTGGATATGGCTAGTGAGGATTATTAATTTTTTATTTTTAATTTCTTATATGTATATAATATTTTATATATTTTCTAGTGACAAGGCAAAAATGACGTGGCTTCTAGTTATCTTACCGAGTCAGCATGAATTGCTTACATGGCAGTCCACGTTAGCATTTCAGGCTGAAATTTCAATCAGCAATCATCAAGTGAAATTATTTTAAAAATTTAGATTTTTTTGGCAAAATAAATTTTTTTAGTGATCATATCGAAAAATACTAATTTTAGTCTAAAAGGATAAGATACTTTTATTTAAAAAAAAAAAAAAGAGAGAGAGAACAACAAATTTTAAAAAAAAAAACTACTAAATCCTACTAAAAGAACAAAAAACCTCACAAGGAGAACTAAAACTAAAATGAACAACAATAAATCTATGCTAAAAGAGACAACACATTAACATATCTATAAAATTTTGTATTTATTAAATAAAAAAAATCTAAGAAAAATGATAAAGGAACTACCCCAATTAAAAGAGAAGGTTGGAGGTAGCTAAAAATGAATAAATCCTTAGGGTCTCTTTGAGAGTTGGAATAAAAAGGAAAAGAAATGGAAAATGGAGTAAGATAGGCGTTTAACTAGTTTGGACAAGAAAATATATTAGGGATTTTTAGATAAATATATAAAAAAGATAAAAATATTATAAAAATACTCAGAAAAAAAATTAAAGAAATATCCACTTGGAAAATTTTTATTGCAAAAATACTCTCCTTTAGAGTTAAAAATAAAAAATAAAAAAAGGCTCATTCTTTCCTTTAATACACTCATTCCTTTTCTGTTAATTCTCATTCTTGATAACACATTTTCCTCTTTTAATTCTTTCTCTTTTAATTATCATTGTTTTTATAATTAATCTCTAATCAATGCACTCATTCTTTCTCTTTTAATTCTTCCTCATACAAAAATATAGATTTCATCTTAAAATTACATATTTGAGATAGATCCTCTTCTTTTGGTTTATGGATCAAAGATTGTAGATTGGGTTTTATTCTTGAGCTTTTGATTTTGTTAGTTGGAGGTTGTAGATTGGGTTTTATTCTTGAGCTTTTGATTTTGTTAGTTGGAGGTTCGATATCAATTGTTTTTTGATTACTGATATGAGATTGTGATTGGGTTTCTTCTTGAGCTTCGAATTTTATGGGTTGGAGGTTCGATATTAGTGGTTTTTCGATTATTGATATGAGATTGTACACTGGGTTTCTTATTGAGCTTCTGATTTTGTAGATTGAAGGTTTGATATCAGTTGTTTATCCTTTCCATTGTTTTGTTTAATGGTTATGGATATCAGACTTCTATAGTTGTTAATTTTGATTATTTTTATTCTTCTAGATGTGACAATGGAGCTTCTGTGTGAATTAGAGCCTCAGGACCAAATGAACAATGTGAGAACTGAACCTTGTTTTTGGCAATAAGATCAAACCCAACCCGTTTGCATCGACGAAAAGGGTATTCAGTTTGAGCATTCTTGAAGGCACTGCAAGCAATGAGATAAACCCTATATATACTTGTCTAAATGCACAAATTAGTAGAAAAATTAGCTAGTAAAATCCAGAAATCATTTCCATAATCTTCCATGGCTTATCCATATACAAGGACAATTATTTGATTAATGTAAACTTTATCTTATCCAATAGATTGGCTCCATATTAAAAATGTCATGTCACTCATTCAAATGTTTATGCCTTAGTAGACCACTTAAAATGCTATATTAGTACACTTGTTTCTAGCATCTCTTCTTTTCATTTTTCCTGGTCTGGTTTATTATCCACATTATTATTTATTCCCATTTCTAGTCATGCTCATAGCTAACAAACACCTCACCAGTTCGCTATTTCGTTCACTAGATTGTCTTTAGTAGGATAAGCACCACCACTGCTACAATAAGAATTATATTTTCTTTTCTTCATTCTTTCATTAGGTTCCTTAACACACCAGCTTTGCAAGAATTGCAACTGTAACTAAGTTGGTTCTGGTCATTGTTACACAAGTAGCAGTTTGGGTCTCTTATTGGGTTTGCTGGCTTTAACCAATTCACATAATTGTATCCACAAATTCTTGGAGGCTTACAACACCCTGACTGCAATATATGGTTTCATATCATATTTAAATTAAAAGAAAAAGAAAATCAGTGATTTGGGCTAATAATTATTCAAATTTTAACACTCTTCAAAAAGTTTCCATGTAACAAAATATAAATAAATAAAGAAAAACAAAAGCAAGGCATTCCACTAAACTATGTTAATGTCACTATACACTAAGACTGACATGACACAACTGAGAACCATATAAGCTTCCATGATATGCATTTCAAGAAATGGAATTCAACTCTCCCAAATGTAATTAAGAAACTAAATGGAATTCCATGTTCTACTAATACAACTCTTTCTTTTTATTCTTGTAATATCAACTTCTTTAAATTCACCCATTAAAATTATTTATATATTTTTTTATCAAATGACAAGTAAAATAAAAAATTTTCAAAAAAAAAATTTAATTTGAAGCTCTCTCTTCCCTATAATTACATGTAGAAAATAAGAGTAAAATGAGAGAGATTAAGCAAAGAATAAAAACTTATAAAAAAGTTGTTCTTTGCTCGCACTCAAACTTTAGATTCATTTCCTTAATAATAATAAATCGGTATGTGTTTAATATATGTTCAATTTGTGCAACTGCTTCATATTTATAGAGATTGGAACCCTAAACTCTATATCCTAAATCCTAAATGTATACGTATACCATAAATTGTTATATGTTTAATATATGTTTAATATTTGTAACTGCTTATATTTATACAAATGGGAACTTTAAATCTAAACATATACCTATACCATAAATTGGTATACATCTAGTATATTTTTGATATATGAAACTACTTTATATTTATACATATTTAAAATATGAAAAAATTAAAAAAATAAAGTAATAGTAAATAGTATACATATACCATAAACTGGTATAGTTTAGGTATATTTTTGGTATCTGCAACTACCTTATATTTATACAGATTGCAAATATGAAAAATAAAATAAAGTAAATGGAAATGGTATATGTATACCAAAAATTGATATAATTTTGGAATAACTTTGCTACATGTAACTACTTTATATTTATAGAGATTGCAAATATGAAAAGGAAGATGAAGTAAAAGTAAATGGTATATATATATACGACAAATTGGTATGCTTTAGGTATAATTTTGGTTTCTACAAATACCTTATATTTATATTGATTAAAAATATGAACACATGAAAAAGATAAACAGTAAATGATATACATATATCATAAATTGGTAAACTTTTAGTATGTGTTTGGTATTTGCAACTAGTTTATTTTTATATATAATGAAACCCTAAACCCTAAAATGTAAACTCTAAAATCCCAGATGTATACGTATACTATAAATTGGTATACTTTTAGTATATTTTTGGTATCCACAATTACTTAATATTCATACATATTGCAAATATGAAAAATAAAATAAAGTAAAAGTAA
Organism: Reutealis trisperma; assembly: GCA_947687605.1. Taxonomy (NCBI): domain Eukaryota; kingdom Viridiplantae; phylum Streptophyta; class Magnoliopsida; order Malpighiales; family Euphorbiaceae; genus Reutealis; species Reutealis trisperma. The sequence goes on from CANTUT010000381.1 coordinate 177,949, forward strand.
ATAGTATATGTATACCACAAATTTGTATACTTTAGGTATATTTTTGGTATATGCAACTGTGTTATATTTATACAGATTTCAACTATGAAAAAAAAAATAAAGTAAAACTAAATGGTATACGTATACCATTAATTTGTATACTTTTGATATATTTTTGGTATGTACAACTACTTTATATTTATACAGATTGCAACTATGAAAAAGGAAATAAAGCCAATTGTATACATATACCATAAATTGGTATACGTTTAGTATATTTTTGGTATCTGCAACTATATATGTATACACTTTAATATATATAAATTGCAAATTTTGAAAAAAATTAAAAAGATAAACTAATAGTAAATAGTATATGTATACCATAAATTGGCATAACTATTGTTTCTGTTTGGTATCTGCAACTACTTTATATTTTTACTATAAATTGATATACTTTATATTTATTCAGATTACAAATATAAAAAAAAATAAATAAAGTCAAAGTAAATGGTATACATATACCATAAATTGGTATACTTTTAGTATCTGCAACAACTTTATATTTATACAGATTTCAAATATGAAAAATAAAATAAGGTAAACCTAAATAGTGTACACATACAATTAATTGGTATACTTTTGGTATATTTTTTGGTATTTGCAACTACTTTTTATTTATTTAGATTGCAAATATGAAAAACAAAAATAAAGTAAAAGTAAGTGGTATAGATATATCATAAATTCGTATACTTTTAGTATATTTGTAGTATCTGCAACTAGATTATATTTATACAAATTGTAAATATGAAAAACAAAATAAAGTAAACATAAATAGTACACATACACCATACATTGGTATACTTTTGGTGTATTTGCTTATTTGCAACTACTTTTTATTTATTCAGATTGCTAATGTAAAAAACAAAAATAAGGTAAACATAAATGTTATACATAAACCATAAATTAGTATATTTTTAGTATATTTGGTATCTACAACTATTTTTTATTTATTCATATTGCAAATATGAAAAACAAAATAAAGTAAACGTAAATGTTATACGTATACCATAAATTGGTATATTTTAGGTATATTTTTGATATTTGCAACCACTTTACATTTATACAGATTGAAAATATGAAAAAATTAAAAAGAAAAAGTAACAATAATTGGTTAACATATACCATAAATTAATATACTTCTAGTATATGTTTGGTATTTGCAACTACTTTATATTTATAGAGATTGAAAATATGAAAAAGATAAAAAGATAAAGCAATAGTAAATGGTATATGTATACCAAAATTTGGTATATGTTTAGTATATGCAACAATTTTAAAATTTACAGATTATAAATTTGAAAAATTAAAAAGATATATAAACTAACATTAAATGGTATAAATACACCAAAATTTGGTATGCATTCAATATACATTTAGTATTTGCAATTACTTTAATATATACAAATTAATTTAATTAATTAATTAAATTAATTAAAAAATTTTAGTTAAATTAATTAACTAGTGTGGTGTATAAAAAATAATTAATGAATTTTTTCCTAAAACAATAATTAATAAATGCCAATAATAATAATAATAATAATAATAATAATAATAATAATAATAATAATAATAATAATAATAATTATAGATTAAATAAGAGACGTAGTTGGCTAAAAATTAAGAAAAGAATAATATAGATAATGATTGAAATTATGAATCATACGATAATAAAAATATTTTTTCTAAACCAAAAAATTAATAAATATAAATATTTTTGTCCTTTTTGAATTTATTAATCTTACTATGAATGATTTTTTTTTTTTTTTTTAAAATCAAATGAGAGTTTTTAGTGTTCTGTGTGTGAAAATTGATTCATCATATATCATCTTAGTATTATTGTTGGTAAGAAAATTTTGACACAATATACCTTACAATTTTTTATGCTATAATTTTTTTTTTTTACTTTTACAATTTATATTTCAAATAAAAATACTTTATGAGCAGCAACTTTCATGTTTTGACTCTCTTTACTTAGTGTTTGGTGCCATCTAACTAATTAAAAATATACGAAAGAATATACTTATTCACATGATTAAAAAATTTCAATGGCTATTAGTTGAATATGTAAATGGACTGTCAAGATGGATCACAACTGCAACAAATTAATGGCCAAAATCAACAAAGGAATCACGCCGACAAATGCAGTTGTGCCACAAATCACAAAATATAAAGAGTGTATCTTTTTAAATAAAAAGTAAACAGGATGTATAAAAATAAATAGGAGAGTGTAAAAAATATAAAAAAATAAAAATGGGAGTAAATTCTAATTAAAAATAAAAAAGAGTATGTGATGTAATTTTCTCAATATATTAAGGGATTAATTATCCATTTAAACGTAAATTTCTTTTCTCTTTAAAATTGATGGAATAAGAGATTTACTTTATTTATTATTAAAAATAATTTTTAATAATACTATTTTACTCTTAATAACTAATATCCTTTATTATCTCTTAAACTTTTAAACAAGAAATATTTATTAATAATTTTTTCTTTTATTTTGCTATCATATGGATTAAATATTATCTTTTCTTTTCTCTCGTAAAGAAACTCTCAAGGAAGCCTTTGAAAAAAACAGAGAGAAAAGAAAAAAAAAAAAAGAAAAGAAAAAGAGAAGAATACAATAATGGTTCTCTACTAGGTGAATTTTAACTGTTATTCAGTTGAAAATGATTATCTTTATATTATTATTCAATAAATTATTTTAAATAAGCATATTTACACACACGATTATAAATGAAAAAATATATATCTTATATATAATATTTAAATTATATGGGAGTTGACTCAATTATTATTACTTGAAATTAATTTTTCTTAGATGATAAACTTCTTTCTTGGGTGTTCTCATTTACAAATTTAAATGATCATTTTAATTTTTCATAAGATTATATTTATAATACAAATTCAAATAATCAATTATTTTAAACACACACTTATTAGAACTCTACTTAAATAATAAACTATTAATGATTTACACATTTGCATCTTTCAACAAGACAAGATATTTAAATTGAGTCATCTTTTTTCAATGTTAAACAATAAAAAATTTATGCACCAATTTTTTATTAAAATAATATTTTTTTATTGATTTAAAATTTTTAAAAAGAAAAAAGTTTATGATTTTGAGCTCTTAATTTCTAATAAGATTGACAAAATTACTAAACCACACTTCAATGGCTTGTTTCTTTTCTGGTCAAATTGATAAGATATAATATTGCAGCAGAGGAAATAAATCAGACTTGTTATCATTTTGGGTTTTTTTTTATAAAATAATTCTTATTTTAGGTTATTTTTTAAAATAATTACTATTTTAGGTTATTTTTAAAACTATTTCTCGAGTTAGGTTGAATTGTGTTGAGGTGGAGGGTTTGCATCTGGCCGCTGGCCACTATTAGGAATAGCAGGCCTAGCCGCTTCTGCAAGGAGCGGCCTGCTCTAGGCCGCTCCTTTGACTAGCGGCCTAGGGCAGCCCGCCCCCTTGACTAGCGGGCACTATTTTTTCTTTTTCAAAAAGTAATCTCGATTGGGAAATATTTTTGTAACAAATCTAAATTGGGAATTTTAAATAAAAACAACCTAAACTAAGAAATACTTTATAAAAAGTACCTAAATTAGTAAAAACCCCAAATAAATTCACCATAGGCACAAGCCAAACTTGATTTTTGTCAGATTGAACAACACCCAATATAACCATGAAATCTGCACAAAAACTACCCTCTCCCAAGATAACTAAAATATTAAATCATCTCCCATTTCCAATCTCAAGTGCAAATGATTTAACTATGCTATCATTTCGAGTAGTTCCACTAGTGCTACCATCAACAGAATTATCCAACATTTGTCCAACCAAAAGCAAACTTTGTTCTTCTTCTTCTTTACAAAAGTCATTCTTCTCCCATGGATGTTTCTCATTTGAACATAAACCTTGCAACTTAATTGCAATTTCCTTCATTGTAGGCCTTTCCTCTCCCTTAACACTGACACAACTTCTAGCCAACATTGCCATTGCTTTTATCTGCTCAACATTTTTCTCATCCACCAACAACTCTTGATCAAGAACTTCGAGTAATCGATGTTCTTGAATCGAAATAACAAAGTACATAGCCAAATTTCTCATTTCTTCTCCTCTGGCATAAGAAACAACCTTTTTTCTTGTTAATAACTCTATGAGAACAACACCAAAACTATAAACATCGCTCTTTTCTGTCAATTGACTTGTATGCAAGTACTCAGGATCCAAGTATCCTAGTGTACCTTGCACAAGAGTAGTTAACTCTGTTTTATCTAAAGGGATTAACTTTGAAGCTCCAAAATCATATACTTTTGCCATGTAATTATCATCCAAAAGTATGTTTGCTGTCTTGATATCACGATGAATGATTGGAGTGGAAGCAGCAGAATGCATATAAGAAAGTGCTTCAGCAACTTCTCTTGCGATCTTTAACTGAACTTCCCAGTTTATCATGTTCGTGTCGTTAGTGTGTATATAGTTAAAGAGAGTTCCATTAGTCACAAATTCATAAACAAGCAATGGAACTCGAGTCTCTAAACAACAACCCAATAATTTCACTACATTTCTATGATTGATTTGAGAAAGAATGATCACTTCATTTATGAATCCTTCTACTTGAGTTTCATCTCCAATATTTGATTTCTTGACAGCAACTACTTGATTATTTGGTAATATTCCTTTATAGACTGTGCCTTGACCTCCTTTACCAAGTATTCGACTTTCATGGTAGTTGTTTGTTGCTTTTTTGAGCTCTTTTTCTGTGAAAATATTAGCTATTCTCATTGAATTGCCCTCTTCATGTTCAGAGATTTTTTGTTGTAATAGATGACCACTATTTTCTTTGAAGCATTTTTCTCTGAGTTTAATGAGTCTTCTTTTCCTTAATCCAAAATATAGCCAAGAAACTACCAAAAGCAGAATTAAGAAGGCTATGCTGACTCCTACAAAAATAAAATCAATCGAAATAACTTTGTTTCAATATTATGAATTGAAATATATGCAAATATTTCACATAAGTGCTTCAAAAACTCATGCAATTTTATTTGTATGTGAAATCTAAAAAAAGCTATCAAATAATTACCAAGAATGATGTTTACTAGTAATTGATCATTAGAATTGCATCCTTGTCCATCATTTCGACCATCGCCATGACGACCCTTTGGGCAAGAACATGTATAATTTCCTATTGTGTTCTGACACAAATTCTTTTCTATACATTGGTTAAAATCAGGATCTTCACATTCATCAATATCTGAAACAACAAAAACAAAAATTAACAAAATAGAATTTAATATAGAAAATATTACATATTGTGAAATGCAATGAGTACATTGATATCTTTTTAGTTTAAAGAACATCTAAAATAGGCAAATTCTAGAGTGTATCAGAGATAATTTATCCCACTCTTTTTAACCTATTATAATAGGTCATTAACAGGTAAACTATAACATGTTATTCAAGTTGTAATTATTAATTCCATTTTATGAATACTTTAATTCTATATGTATTTTAATCAAATTAAAATTAAAGAAAATATATAAAAACACCTGCAAAAATATTTAAAATGCACTTAAAAATTAGTTTTGTATTGAAATTTTTTTAATAAAATCTATAATTTTATAATATAAATATATAATTTCATATAAAATTATGTGTTATTTTACATATTACTTTTATTTTTGATATTTTTCTAATTAACGCTAATCATCTATAATTTGAACAAAATAGATTAATAATTTTTTTTCTTAAATTTTATAATTGTATTAGTCCTTATTATTGATAAAACTATAATTATTAATCTTTATCATAAAATTTTATAAAAAAAATTTACGAAACAAATAGTATAATTAAAAAGTTATTAAAATTATCTATTACATTTCCAACCTTTTATATATATATATATAAAAGTTTTTTAAATTATAAATAACAAAATTAGTGAGAGTAATTTAGTAATATCATTATTTAAAGTATGGATAATACAATAACATCTAAGAGTGTGCATTGTCTGGTTTAAACCGAAAAACCAAACCGAACCGAAATTTAGTTCGGTTTTCGGTTTTTATTTTTAAAATTTAAAGAAATTTTGGTTCAGTTCAGTTTTTATGTGAGAAAAATCTAAAAAACCGAACCAAACTGAATTATATATATATATATATAATATGTCATAAAGTTTCAATAATTTCCTCTTAGTTTAGTGGTAAGTAAACATTTATTACCTTAAGATCCCAAGTTTGACACATGTCAATTTTAATTTTTTTTTTATACAATTAGAAAAAAAAGAAATTATGCATTATTGAGAAATCGAACCTGCACCTCTCAAGTAAATTAACTATACATCATCCACCCAAGCAGACCTCAATATCATGTTTGAAATTAAAAGCAAAACTTATACATATATGGCTACTAATTTACTGAACCGAATATTTTTAATTCGGTTCAGTTTTAAAATTTTCTTTATTTCAGTTCTGTTTGAAAATCGAACCGACCGAATGCTCTGCTATGATAATATCATATTTTTAGTAATTGCAATTTAACCCAAATAAGAGAGTGTTTGCACAATTTTTTATCACTTTACCAATTTTAAAATTTTAGAATTAACTTTTAATCATATTGGAGTGCAATTTACCAAAAATTCATTGAAAAACAATTAATAATGATAAGTTTAATAAAAATAATAATAATTTTTTTATTAACATACTAATAAATATATATATTTAATTATAATTCATAATATATATATATATATATATATATATATATATATATATATATATATATATATATATCAAAATAATAATAGTAAAAATTAATGAATTAAAATTTAATTTATATATTAAAAATAAATAAAGTTAGTTAGAAGAACAAAAAAATTTATTTTTGAGAAAAAATAACATGTTAAGAAAGTTGTAAGTGAAAAGATCCAATGGTTATAATTAAATTTATATGATTTAATGGTTTCAAATTAATTGAGATAGATTATCCCTGAAATACCCTAAAAGCCCTCTCTAAAATATATTTGGGGAAAAACAATCAAATTTTATGAGGTGCCCCAAGCTCCCATATAGTTTTGCACCTAAGGGGAGCATTCTCATTTTCATCTCCGCCTTCTAAGTTTAACAAGTAGAAATGAAAAATTCTTATCTACACATTGTAAATATTCTTGTCTTATACATCCAAACTGAGAGGTGAAAAGAAATTTGATCGATATAATTCTTATGTCTTTTTTTTTTTCCTAGTAAAAAAACATACATACACTTTTTTGTTATGTTATTAGCTAAATTAATACATCAAATGTAAACAACATATATAGATATCTTTATCCCTACTTCATTTAATTTTTTTTTAATATTTTTTATGTGTATATGAAAATTTTTCACTCCATTTTTATCCCTACATTTGATTGACTTTTAAACCTCCATAATTTAACTCTTAATATAAATTAATTAAAAAGAAATAAAAAATATAATTAACTACATTTTTTGCTGTATTACTATTTCTGTATCTGATTCTACTTTTAAAACATCTATAAAATTTAACGCTAAGAATTAATTAAAAAGAAATGAAAAGGACAGTTAATCCCATTTTTCGCTCCATTATTATCTCGATATCATATCCTATTAAAACCCCCATAGAATTTAACCCTATAATTAATTAAAAATAAATGAAAAATGCAATTAATCACGTACCTTGGCAACCGTTTTGAACATGAGGATTTCCATGGTAACCCAAAGAACAATTGCAAACATATCCAAATCCATTAGGAGAATCAAAGCATTCACTATTCTCCTTACAAGCAAAACTTTCCTGATTTTTTTGAGCTTCTTTACAAGTGATATTCCCAATAGCCCAATCAAGAACCACGGGAAATTCTTTATCACCCCTCAAATCCCACAAATCCAAAGAGGAAAAATTGTACATACCCTCTTCAACTACAAAAGCATAGCTACAAGGATTAAAATCAGTGGCATTTGTTAGTTTAAATATGCTGGTTAAAATCTTAAAAGATTTAGCACCATTAGGAATTGAAGATTCGCAGCAACCTGTACCAGAACAAGACCCATTTGTGACATCAACAAGTTTATCACACAGTAAAAGACAAGCAGCGTTATGGTAGTGTAAATTAGTGCTAACTAAAGCAAAAGCATTACATCCCACAACCGTAAATTTGTTTCTGATTTGGGAAATTGTGAAAGGGGAGAAATCAAATAATTGATCTTGCACTAATTCTTCATCGGGATCTGATTTGTTAAAACATTGATAGGCTATTGAAGATAAAACTTGTAGCTGGGAATTTTCAATAGATATGGATAGGATATTTGTAGTGTTGCTGTTATAGGAAAAAATTGGTTTATTGGAATTGGTACAGTTTACATGGAAAGTTTCATCAAGGTAACAGCCTTGATTTAGTCCAAATGGGTATGGGATGGTTATGTTTCCGCAACTGTTTGGGCAACCTGGCTTTGTTTGAGGGGGAGGTGACGGGGATGGGGGTGATGCTGCTGCTGCGGCTGCTACAAGGACTAATAGTAAGAACTCTACTATAATGACTACTTCATGATAGAGTCCCATTGCTCCCATTGCTTATTCACTTTTGTTTCGAACAAACATTTCATGATTAATTGTTCAAATTTATATAAAAACTATTCCATTAATTTTGGTATATGATTTAAAAAAGAAAAATCAGTGGGAATATAGAATTGCTTTGATTAAAGGCTACTTTATTTGTTTTTTTTTCTAATAGGTATTATATATAATTGAAAAAATTTTAAGTGAATTTAATTTATCATATCATATTATAAATTATCAACTTATAATCTTTTATATTAAATAATAATTATCATATAAAATTAATATAATAATTAACTATCTAAAACATGTAATGTAATACCATGAATTTTTATAAATTTATAATTTTGAAATATTGTGGATTTGACAGAAAATATTTATTATATTATGACAAATTTCCTAATTAATTATTGTGGTAATAGATTTAAATTTAGTAAATTATTTTAGTAAATCATTTATTATTATTATTATTATTATTATTATTATTATTATTATTATTATTATATATATGGTTAGGCAGACTGGGTCTGCAAAGGGAAGCCGGGAGAGAGAGAGAGAGAGAGAGAGAGAGAGAGAGAGGAGGAGCTACTGCCTACCGTCCGACCGCCATCTGGTCATCAGAAGTAGATATGCCCTGGCCAGGAAGACTCCTGAGGTGCCTACCAAGCCGCCCACCGAAGATCACCGCCATCTGCAGTCGCTAGCCACCGCATGCGCCGCCGAACCGTTCACTGGCAGAATTTTCCAAGCTCGATTCTAGCCGGTTTCGTCATCCGTTCAAGGTGATTTTGGTACCATCAAACTCCTCTTCCTCTAAGCTTTACTTTGGTAGATAAATTGCTAATTTTGGAAGATGTTAGATTTGACCGGAATCCGGTGACCGATTGGACTGCCGACGTAGATTCCGGCGAGTTTCCAGCAAACTAGAAGAAGTGAATAATATTTTCATATTCTACGCTTTGAGACAAGTCCTTTGGTAGTGAGTTTATGACGATTGGTTAACGTTCACATTTTTCGGCAACTTTTTCGGTGAGCATCGTTTATCGTGATTCGTGTCAAGCTTGTGGTATATTATTATATTTTGAGTAAGATTGGAGGATTAGATGTTAATGGAAGAAGTTTAGTTGGTACAGTTTATTTGATTAGTAATTAGTAAGTGTGTGGTTCATTAGAAAGTTATTATCTTTTGGGGGAGATTAGGTGGTCCAAATAGAAAATGATTATTTACTTATCATTATATTCATATTCTGATAACCTTGTATTACTTCACTATATAGATCGTTCTGGAGCACCTTTGGCCGCCCCTAGCCATAATCCGTGAATTTTCAGTTCTGCTCTTTCGTACTGTGAGTGATACTTCTAATATACTTTCCTGTTAATCATGCATTGCATTGAGTGTATTTATGAATATAATTAATTAAGTATGCCTATGTCATGGAATGTATACATGTGCATGATTATCTTAACATCTGGTTGTGTTTGATATTTTAATTATGTGCTGCACATTCTTTGTGTATGTTGGAGGGAGACAGGATGATACAGAAACTACCTAAGATTTATGGATATGATATGATTATAATGAGATTATGATGAGATTGAGAAGATAAGCTATGACTGGTGGATGTTGGTCAGGCCTGCTCATCGCCAGAGCTACTATCAGTCGGGTCACGACTGCGTGGTACAGACCAGTGATGGCCGGGCCCCTTGGATATAAAAGATAGCTTATTGGATTAAGAGAGCTATTATTTGAGGATCGGCTCTCTCAGTTTCATGTTAGTTTGGTTTCTGTAGACTGAACTCCATCCTTGCGTGTTTTGTAATGATTGGTTGCTGGGTGACATAATTGCATATCATACATATGTATATGTTGTTCACCAGGTCAGCATATTACTGGTATCATTCACTGAGTTGAGACGCTCACCGCTGTCTCCTTATTATTTTTCAGGTTACAGGTTGAGCCTAAAGTTATAATCTTTATTGAGTCGATCTCTGTCTACTCCTTCGACAGAGCTTATGGGATGTGTAATTATTATAATAATACCTTAGAATTCTGCAATTATAGTATTGTGGCTTGTGTTATTGTGAAACTCTCTGCCGATAGCTCTTTATGATATTGGCGCCTTTATTGTAAATTATTGTGGCACTTTTATTGTAAATCACTGTTTATGATATGACGAGAACTGGCTATTCTGTCGACAGATGGAGTTGACATGAGATATAATTTGTGATATTTTGAAATTATGTTATCTGTGTATTATTCCTATTGGTGGTCAAACTATTTTAGGCTAACTATAGACACGAGTAGCCTTAAGCTTTCCCATGCCCCAATGTCGGTCACGTGCCTCGAAAAATGGGTCGTGACAAAGTTGGTATCAGAGTATGGTTTACTTTTCTTGGGAACTGTAATTGCAAAACCTAGGGTCCTTACACGTCTTTTATATCTTCATTGCCTCTGTTATCTGCGTTTTCGTGTTATAGTATATTTATATATGAGTTGGTAGATTACATGAAAAGTTTTATTGTGAGAGTTATCTTTCTTTACTTAATAAACTATTTGGTTTCTTTTTAGTATCATGAGTGCCAAATCTAGATGTGCGGCTGCGAGAGCTGAGGCAGCTGCTAGTAGAGAACAAGATGTTCCTGAGGGGAAGCGCTCCACAGGGCGAGTAGGCCTAGGACCGGAATGCCGAGAGTGGCACTAGCAAGAGGTTGAGAAAACCCCTGCAGTTGAAACTATGTTTGTTGGATTTCAGAGAATCATCTCCAATATGGCTAAGGTAAACCAACCACCTCCCCCAGCTACTACTTCTATTATTTCTCTAGAGAGGTTTCTTAAACATCATCCTCCTACTTTCTCTGGTCATGAGGAGAGGCTTATGACTTTCTGGACAGTATCAGGGAGACTTGTTTAGAGTTAGGATGTACAAATGCCCGATCTATCTATTTTGCTAGTAGAAGATTAGAAGGGCCAGCCCAAACTTGGTACAAGGATTATGTTAGGCCTCGATATCAGCAGATGTCCTAGGAAGAATTTTCTGTTGAGTTTTTAGCTTGGTTTGTCCCTTATGGGTTTGTTCATAGGAACATGTTTGAGTTGGAGAGTTTGAAAAAGGATGAGCAGACTTCTGTAGCGGATTTTAGTAGTAAGTTTTTGGAGTTGTGTAAATTTGTACCATCAGCTGTACCAAATGAAGAAACTAAAAAGTTCAGATTTGCTAGAGCCAGGGGAAGGCTTTGAGTCATTGATTACTAGTCATCAGGGCCGACCTTTTAATCAGTTAGTGGATGATGCTAGAGATATTGAGTTAGCCTTAGAGGAAAAGAAAAAGAAAGCTAAAGCAGTGGGAAAAAAGGAAGGACAGAATGTTTCAGAGTTTGTTGGTACTAGCGGTACTTTTTCTATAGGTACTTACTCATCGGACTCTCAAAGCTCTTCTAGACGAAGAGGAAGAGACAAGCATAGAGGGAGAGTAAGGCATGGTAGGAGTGCTAGAGCAGTAGTACTGATTCTAGTTTTAGTGGTTCAGGACCGGGTTCAGGCACTACAACATGTATCAGATATGGAAGAATTCATCAAAAATCATGCTTTGCAGGTTTAGGTATCTGTTTTAATTGTGGCCAGCCTGGTCATTTTGCTAAAGATTGCCCTTCCTCTGAAGGACAGAGAGGAGGTTCTCGAGGGTTCACACAAGGATCTTTTGCTAGTGTTACACAGCTTATGCATCCTTCATCATCAAGTGGACAATTTGGTGGCCAACAAGGTTGTGGTTCAGGAAGTAAAGGTAGAGGTCAGAGCTAAGGATTTAGTTCAAGTCAAATGAGCAAAGGACAACAGTCGGGTTATGCTAGAGTTTATACCCTCACTCAGCAAGATGCTCAGGCTTCTAATGCAATGGTAGCAGGTACTCTTCTTGTTTGTTCTTTTGAGGCTCATGTATTATTAGATCCAGGTGCTATGCACTCTTTTGTGTCCCCCAGTTTTACAGTAAAGCTTGATATTATGCCTGTTAGTTTAGAGTGTCTATTGTCAGTTGCCACTCCTATGAGTGATACCTTGTTGGTGGACACAACATTTCTGGCATGTCTAGTTTGGGTTGAGGATAGAATCCTTACTGCTAATTTGATTTTGCTTGATGTGATAGATTTTGATGTAATTTTGGGAATGGATTGGTTGTCGACTCATTTTGCTACCCTCGATTATCGTAACAAAGGGGTTATTTTCCATATACCCGGTGATATGGAATTTTCTTTTTATAGGGATAAATGTAATGCTCTTTGTATCAGTAATTAGTGCTAGAAAGTTATTGCGTTGTGGGTGTCAAGGTTATTTAGCTATAGTGAGAGATGTTTCTAAGGATGTTGGAAAGTTAGAAAATGTATATGTGGTGAATGAATTTCCTGATGTTTTTCCTGATGAGCTTCCGGGTTTGCCTCTAGACTGAGAAATAGAATTTTGTATCGATATAGTGCCGGAGACAAATCCTATATCCATGCCACCTTATAGGATGGCGCCTATAAAATTGAAAGAACTGAAAGAGCAATTGCAAGCTTTGTTAGATAAGGGATTTATTGGTCCCAGTACATCACCTTGGGGTGCTCCTGTGTTATTTGTGAAAAAGAAGGATGGGTCAATGCATCTTTGTATTGATTATAGACAACTGAACAAAGTGACTATAAAGAATAAGTATCCTCTTCCCCGAATTGATGACTTGTTTGATCAACTTCAAGGCGCTAAATGTTTTTCTAAGATTGACCTTCGATAGGGTTATCATCAATTGAAGATTAGAAATCCTAAGATTGCTTTTAGGACTCATTATGGGTATTATGAATTTTTAGGAATGTCTTTTGGACTTACTAATGCACCGGCGGCATTTATGGATCTAATGAATTGGATTTTTAAGCCCTTTTTGGATCATTTTGTCATTATGTTTATTGATGATATCTTGGTGTATTCAAAGACACCTGAAAAGCATGCCCAACATTTGAGAATAGTTTTACAGACCTTAAGGAATCTCCAACTTTATGCTAAGTTTTCTAAATGTGAGTTTTGGTTAGACAGTGTGGCCTTTTTGGGACATGTAGTCACTAAAGATGGTATTGCTATAGATCCTAAAAAGGTAGAAGCTGTCACTAAATGGGAAAGGCCCACTACAGTCACTAAAGTTCACAGTTTCCTAGGATTAGCAGGGTATTATCATCATTTTGTTCAAGATTTTTCAAGGATAGTAGCTCCTTTAACTCGTCTGACCCAAAAGAATGTTAAATTCCACTGGACGGAAGCATGTGAAGAAAGTTTTCAGAGGCTTAAGGATTGTCTTACTTCAGCTCCAGTTTTAGCACTACCCTCGGGTACTGGTGGTTTCACTGTTTTCTGTGATGCATCAAGAGTTGGTTTGGGTTGTGTTTTAATGCAACATGGTAGGATAATTACCTATGCTTCTCGTCAGTTAAAGAAGCATGAGCAGAATTATCCCACTCATGATTTGGAAATGGCAGCAGTAATTTTTGCATTAAAGATTTGGAGATATTATCTGTATGGGGAGACTTGTGAGATTTATACAGATCATAAAAGTCTGAACAATATTTTTGATCAGAGGGATTTAAACTTAAGATAGAGAAAGTGGATGGAACTTCTTAAGGATTATGACTGCACCATTCTTTACCATCTTAGCAAAGCAAATGTTATAGCAGATGTCTTAAGTAGAAAATTTTCTGGGAGTCTGGCTCACATTGTTGCTCATAAGAGACCTATAGTCAAAGAATTGCTTGAATTGTTTGACGATGGATTAAAATTGGAAATGCATAGTACCGGAATCTTGTTGGCACACTTTACAATCCGTTCAGTTTTAGTAGAAAGAATTAAGGTGGCTCAATAACGTGACCCACAATTGTACAAAATTATCGAAGAAGTGCTAGAAGGGAATAATAATGAATTCACAATTGATAATAATGGAGTGCTTCGGCTTGGTTCACGTTTATGTGTACCAAATGTGGACAATTTAAGAAGAGAAATTCTAGAAAAAGCACATCTTGCAGCATATAATGTTCATCTAGGTTCTACTAAAATGTATCATGATTTGAAAAGTGTTTATTGGTGGAATGGTATGCAAAAGGATATTGCAGAATTCGTCTCTAGATGCCTCTCCTATTAGCAAGTAAAGTTAGAACACCAAAAACCTTTTGGATTGTTGTAACGCCTTCCTATCCCTAAGTGGAAATGGGAAAGAATAACCATAGATTTTGTGACTGGTTTACCTAAGACTCTAACTGGATATGATTCTATTTAGGTGATTGTGGATAGATTAACTAAATCAGCACATTTCATCCCCGTGAAGATCAACTATTTGGTTGCTAAGTATGCAAGATTATATGTGGAGAAAATTATTTGCTTGCATGGTGTACCAGTCTCTATTGTGTCAGATAGGGGACCTCAATTCACTTCGAGATTTTAGAAATCTTTACAAGAGGTTGTGGGTACAAGATTGGACTT
>CANTUT010000382.1:2500-60000 GCA_947687605.1 Reutealis trisperma
GCCGCTCACCATCCAACTCAAGCCGCTGCGCCATCCAAGGTAAATTTCTTTCCCTTTTCTTTATTTTATTTATTGTTTCCCTTATGGGGATTTGTGTTCTAAGGCTCCTTGCCTAATTCTTGATTCACTAAGGTAGTTAATTAGAATATGACTTAATTAACTCCACTTGGAAATTAACTGGTTAAGTCAATCAATGCTACCCTCTTTTAATCAATTAATCAAAACATAATAAAATGGCTAGGCTAAGCTAACTTTTTCTCAAGAAGGGAGAACTGTGTGGGTTCTGATTCCCATTCAAAGAGATACACAAGTATGCTTAGTTTAAGCATCAAATCTAATTAAAACTAACCAATTTTCACCCTCTATCACTTTCTTCACTTGCTTTTATTTTGTTTTCTTTTACTTTCTTATTTGGCTTAGTTTGGGGAATGTGTGACTTCCCTAGAACCCATAAGGGCTAGAGGAGGTATCGCCTAAGTTTGGGATTTTATTTCAATGTTAACTTTCTCTTATTTCAAACCTTAATTATGTACAAACACTTTTATGCCAAAGCTACAAAAGTAGATAGGACAGTAAAAATTTACATCTAAAAATTTGACCTAGCTTTACCCTCTACAATCCTATCTAAACTAAACACTGACTTAGCTTCATCTTGCTCCTCAATCACTTCCTAATCTAAACATAGACCTAGCTTCATCTTCATTCATAAGTTAAACACTGACGTAGCTTTTATCCTTCATAATTCTTACCCAAGCTAAACACTGACCTAGCTTTCATCCTTCACAATTCTTACCTAAGCTAAACACTAATCTAGCGTTCATCCTTCATAATTCTTACCCAAGCTAAATATTGAACTAGCTTTCATCCTCAATAATCCCTACCTAAACTAAACACTCCTTACCAAAGCTAAACACTGACCTAGCTTCATCCTTATCCATAATTTTTACCCAAACCAAATGTTGACTTAGTTTCATCTTTATAATACTATCCAAACCCATGGCCCATCTAAACCTATGGTCCAATCCTATCAAACCCATTATCCAACTGTTACCAAATTCATGGTTCACACAACATCTAAATCCCCGGTACATCCATAACCCAATCGCAAAATCCATGGTCCCTCCACTCTTAAGCCTATAGTAAACAATCTATAAATTTCAATCCTAATTACTTGAGGCTAAACTATGACCTAGCCTTCCTAACTAAACTTTGGTTCCTTAAAGCTAAAATCCAACTTAGCTATTCAAAGCTAAAATTGGACTTAGTTTACAAAGCTAAAATTTGACTTAGCTCCGTAGCTAAATACCAACCTACTAACACTTCTACCCTCATCTTTTCCTATACCTTGTCAACCTAACCACAAGACACCATCATCCATTATGATTAAACCCAAGGTCCTTAGTTTGTCATAACCCACCATAACCATTTTTCAAAACTTGATACTGACCTAACTCCTTTTCCCTTTCAAAGGTTGATAAAATGTTTACTAGATTTAATAAAGACATCATGGATAAGCTTCTAACCAAGCTATTAGAGCAACAAAAAGAGATGTTTAAGAGACAAGCAGCCTTAATTTAAGCCCAATTGTAAGCCCAAAGGGAGGTCATACAAAATAATGTCAAAGACATGCTAAGCCAAGTCAGCATAAACCAAACCCCAAAATCCAGTCAACCTGGACCAAAATCTGACATCGATTTAGTTACACGTTTCTTCCTCTAAGTCAACCTCTGAAATTGTACCTTAGCCATCACTTCCCTAATTAGATATCCTGAAAACTAGTGCACTTTCCCATCCAAAACCTATTACACAATCATAAATCACCTCCTCCCCTGTGGATCCTTTCTAAAGGAAGGAAACTATACTTAACCCTATGCTTCAGACCTTAGAATCCAAATTGGAAGCCATAGAGAAAATAATAAAAAGTCTAAAGAAGAAGGAAGGCATGATTAGTCCCACTTGCCCCAAGATCCATTTGAAAATGTATGTGGAGGCAATGCATCCACTTTGTCTTCATAACGAGCTCTTTACTCAACTCTTTCAATAAACCCTTACTTATGCTACCTTAAGATGATTTATTGACTTAGATGACACCCAAAAACAGACCTGGGATGACTTTTGCAAAATGTTTGTCAAGCAATACAACTACAAAATTAAATGGATATCATAAGAAGAGACTTAGAAGGCACTAAGCAACTTCAAAATGAGTTCTTTTCCATGTTCATTACAAGCTAGAGGGCTAAAGTTACTCAAATGGTAAATAGGCCAACCGAGTAAGAACAAGTGCATATCATTGTTATTGACCTAAGTTATTTCAAAACTTAGTTAATCTCTATTTTGATCTTGTCAATCAAATTGAAGGTTATCTAATGTTTGTTCAAGTGTTTGTTTTATAGAATATATCATATTTATTGATTGAAATTGAAAGGAAATCAAAATCTCCCAAAGTATATAAGTAGACTTCTGAGTCGCACCCAATATAGAAAAGTCGCAACCGCGACCACCCAATCGCGATCGCGACCATGATTTTAGAACCTGGACAATCAGAAGGCAAATTGTTCATTTTTCAGCTTTGAGACTCAGAGAGAATCGAGACCTCAGTCGCAACTGCAACCAAGGGCGCGATACCTAATTCGTGACTAAGGGCGTGATACCTGATTCGCAACCATGAATTATAAGTCGCGATCGCGAAATTTATACAGCATTCAGAGCTTTCAATGGATAGTTAAAGAACGAATAAGAAGATGCCATGTGTGATCTAGCCATTATGGATTATGAAGATTGCAACCACAAAATAGTAGTCGTGATTGCGAAAAAGGAGTAGCGACTGTGAAAAAGGCTTAGCGACCGCGACCCAGCTCTGATAGTGCATTTAATGCAAGATATTATGGCTATTGTGAGGATCCTTCCTAGTATCTCTTTATAATGGGAATTTGGAAGGAAGAAGCTATAAATACGCCCTTCAAAGACCCTCATTAAGAATCTAACAACTTTCATTTAAACCAAACTCTTGCAATTTTAATTCTAAAAGCCTTACCTCTTAATTGTTATTATTTGGTTGTTGTAAAAGTGGTCATAGCTCAAAGGGTTAAGTGTTAGCCTTGAAAACACATATAGTTAAGTTGAGAGTGAGCCATTAGAAAACTCTTGTATAAGATTAAGTGTGAGCCTAAGGGAAACACTTGTAAGGGTTGTGTGTGAGCCATTGAAAACACATTGTAAGTTTAGAGTGAACTTGAAACTCTTTGTAAGTATCATCTAGTAGTAGAATAACCAATTGAGATTAGGGAGTGGATGTAGGGTTCGTTAATACCTGAACCACTATAAAATTGATTGTGTTCATTCTCCCCCCTTATCTCTTTCTATTCATTTTTAATTTTCCACCAATTCAACCTCCCTTCTTAGGGGCAAACAATTGTCAAAAATCTACTCCCAACACATCGACTTGATATAATGTATAGTGTTTGTTTGTGTACATATTTTCAATCTTGTCCTAAAGAATCTCATTTGCATATGATTAAAAGAATTTTAAAGTATTTACATGGCACATTGCATTTAGGGCTTTGGTATCCTAGAAATTCATCTTTTACAATAATCAATTTTTTGGATGCAGATTATGTCAATAGCTTGCTTGATAGAAAAAGCACTTTTGAAACTTGTCATTTTCTTGGTGAATGTTTAGTTTCATGGTTTAGCAAGAAACAAGTTTCGGTAGCCTTATCCATCACTGAAGCAGAATATGTAGCGGCGGGTTGTTGTTGCACTTATGTTCTTTGGATAAAACAACAACTCAAGGCATATGGTCAAATGATTGATCACATTCCCATCAAATATGATAACATAACTGCCATAAATCTTTCCAAAAATCCCATCCAACATTCTAGGGGTAAGCATATAGACATTAGGCATCATTTCTTGAGAGATCATGTGCAAAATGGTGATGTTATGTTAGAATTTATTGATACAACTAACCAACTTGCTGATATTTTCACAAAACCCCTAAATGGAGAAAGATTAAATTTCATAAAAAGGGAAATTAGCATGCTTGATGGGAGCTCATTGCTTTAGATTTTCAAAATTACATAAAGTTTTTCATGTACATTAAAATTTTATGCATATTATGACATTTATCTTTCACTTTTTATTCTATAAAATTCATGAATTGAGGTGATCCTTAAGTCATTAAAATTTAAATTTTTTACCTTATACATTTTGGTTGCATGTTGGTTGCTTTATGGTTGATTTTTGGAATATTTAACCTCAATTACTTGACTTACTGTATTTTGGTATACTTCTAGTTGATTTTTGGTATATTTAATCCAAATTGCTTGAAATTAATTTTCATTAATTTATTTTATCATAGTTTGTTGAATATATAATTATATTCATTTTAATCTTGAACTATAATGCCAATTGCATTGCACTTAAATTCCTTCAAAAATTTTCAAGAATTTCTATCTTTTTAAAATTCGCGGTTGCGACATGAAATTAGCAGTCGCGAAATTTAAATTTTATAGCAGTTATCTTTGAATTCCAAAATCTTGCTTGCAATAATAAAATCGTGAACGTGATTTTTGATTTTTTCAAAATTCACAGTCGCGACTAGATGGTCGCTGTCACGAAACAGAGTTTTAACAAGATTTAAAACTAGCCATTTTTCAACGGGCAAAAATCAATTTAATGCGAAAACTAGCCGTTTTTTACCATTTTTCAGCCCATTTTTGCTTATAAATACCCTCTTATTTCATGTTTAACTATTCTCAAACATCTACAAACTCTTTTTTAAGCTTAAACCTTACTCTCTCCAACTCTCCTCTCATTTTACTTTCAATTTTCTTCTCCTTCTCCATCTACTTCTCCATCAATGGCTTCAAGGAGACCCTCTAGAAAAGGAAAAGAAGTCCAAACCTCCTCTTAACCCTCTCCTCTTAAACTCGTGAGGGGTGTTACACATGAGGAAAAACAAAATTTTCTTAGGATTCAAGAGAAAACTATCTTACCCTCCAAAATTCCTTCCTTAGTGTGTCTCAAAACTTTAGGAATTGAGGATAGCATCATTGGCTACCTCAAAAATTTAGAATGGGGGAAATTTATTTTTGTTGATGAAGATGGGTATGATGAGCTCGCTAAGGAATTCCTTGCCACCCTAATTGTCCACAAAAACTTCATCCTACCCGTAACCATTATGCCATAGATTTTTTATTTTTTAGTCACCTCTATGAGCTTTCCCTTAGTGATCTTGCTAACATCTTTGGTTTCCAAATTGAGGGTGCTTACACCATCAATGATTTCTCCCTTCACCTCAACTCTTTTTGGACCAAAATTTTCATTGAGCCAAAATTCGATCCAAAATCCTCCTTAGCCAAACACATCAAGACCCATTCTCTTTGGCTTCTTCATAGGATTGTCACCCTCACCATCAATGCTAGAGGGGATGGAAATAAAAAGGTTTCCTAAAGAGATCTCTTCTTCCTATATGGTCTTGTCAAGGGAAAACCAATTCAATCTGCTAAGTTTCTTGCAGACCAATTCCTTCACCTTTCTTCAACTAAAAAAGGCACCATTCTCCTCTCTTCCCATATTTCTACCATAGCCAAACATGTTGGGGCTCTTACTCCACCCAACATAGCCATTCTCTGAAAACCAATCAAAAAATCCCTCATTAACTTTCAATACATGATCAATGCCAAGGCATTGGGAGAAAAGGAAGGGAAATATGATTATCTTTTTAGAGATGTTGGCATCCAAGAGAGGACTAGGAAAAGATCAAGGGTGGTGGTAGGTGAACCTAGTCAACCACAAGAGGAAGCACCCCAAGTAGTACCTATTCTCCCTCCATCTCAACCTCAAGATGAGACCAATTACCTTCTTTAAAAAGCCTTGAGGTGACTCTCTCTTTTAGACCACATTCATCAAGACATTTTTGATATGCAAGGTCACATGGGTATTCCTCAATGCAACCTCCAAGATTGGCAATTTAGTGAAGAAGAAGAGGAGGAGACATAAGAAAAGGCCCCTCATCAAGAAGAAGAGGAACCCAAAGATGAAGGAGATGGAGGAGATTCTTAGTTTTTCTCTTTAAAATTTCTTTTTTTTTTTTTTTTGTCTCTTTTGCTTTGTTTCAAATTTTCTTCCTTATGTTTTTCATGCATTGTAATGTGGCATCAATCAATTTCAAATTAATACAATTATCTATCTTCTCTATTTTAATCTTGTTTATTCTTTGTTTTGTTCCCTTTGCAATATATTTTCTATATTTCTTTTTGATATTGCTAATGGGGGAGAAAAATAGAACTTAAATAAACTCAAATAAACATCACTTGATTACAACCTTGAGATATCTTTGAGAATATGTTCTCCATTTTATAATTTTTTCATTCTCCATTTTATATTTTTTTGTCATTTGCTGCATAAATTGAGGGGGAGAACTCTTGATGAATTGAATGTTATTTTACATTTAACTTCTATTTTATATTTAAGTTCAATTTGATTGTCAAAATCAAAAGGGAGAGATTATTGACCTAAGTTATTTCAAAACTTAGTCAATCTCTATTTTGATCTTGTCAATCAAATTGAAGGTTATCTAATGTTTGTTCAAGTGTTTTTTTTTTTTTTTTTTTTTTTGCAGAATATATCATATTTATTGATTGAAATTGAAAGAAAATCAAAATCTCCCAAAGTATATAAGTGGACTTCTAAGTCACGCCCAATACAAAAAAGTCATGATGATGACCACCCAATCACGACCGCGACCATGATTTCACAACTAGGACAATCAGAAGGCAAATTGTCCATTTTTCAGCTTTGAGACTCAGAGAGAATCGCGACCACGACCAAGGGCACGATACCTGATTCGCAACCACAAATTATAAGTCACAATCGTGAAATTCATACAGCATTCAAAGCTTCCAATGGATAGTTGAAGAACTAATGAGAAAATGCCACGTGTGATCTAACCATTATGGATTATGAAGATCATGATCGCGAAATAGTAGTTGCGATCTCAAAAAAGGAGTAACGACCGCGAAAAAGGCTTAGTGACCACAACCTAGCTTTGACAATGCATTTAATGCAAGATATTATGGTTGTTGTAAAGATCCTTCTTGGTATCTCTTTGTAACGGAATTTGGAGGGAAGAGGCTATAAATACCCTCTCCAAAGACCCTTATTAAGAATCCAACAACTTCATTTAAGCTAAACTCTTGCAATTTTAATTTTAAAAGCCTTACCTCTTAATTATTATCATTTTGTTATTGTAATAGCATTTGAGTGTTAGCCTTGAAAACACATATTGTTTGGTTGAGAGTGAGCCATTAGAAAACTCTTATATAGGTTTAAGTGTGAGCCTAAGGGAAACACTTATAAGGGTTGTGTGTGAGTCATTGAAAACACATTATAAGTTTAGAGTAAGCTTGAAACTCTTTGTAAGTATTATCTAGTAGTAGAATACCCAATTGAGATTGAGGACTGGATGTAGGGTTCGTTAATACCCGAACCACTATAAAATTGATTGTGTTCATTCTCCTTCCCTATCTCTTTCTATTCATTTTTAATTTCCCACCAATTTAACCCCCTTTCTTGGTGCATAAGGGCAAATAATTGTCAAAAATCTACTCCAAACATATTGAGCCCATTTTTTAACACATTACATGCCCACCTTCATAGCTTTGGTTGCAACTACATCAAAGGTTAAAGATTGTATCCAAAACAAATCATTTTAAGCTAAATTCTCCACCACCAACCTGAACAATGATGAAAAACCTGAACCTAATTCAACCCCACTTTACCTTAGTCCTAAGCAGCATGTTATGGAGGAGTTTAAGTTCAACTAATTTGACTTTTTTGATGTTGAATCTTAAGTTTAAATCTAAGTTTAAGTCTAAATCTCAACGTTTGAATATGAATCTCAAAGTCTAATTCTAAATCTGAGTCAAAGTCTATTGTCTTCTTTTCTTTTTCCTATATTTTTTTGACCATATCAGTCCCTTTTTCATTATCTTGTAATAGAGTTTCCTTTATAATAATGTAGCTACATTTTATTTTTATTATTTATGCATTAATTTTCTTATCTTTCTTGTTTAGTCCAATGTAGCTTAGAAAAGAAGGAAAAAAAAAAAGGAAAGAGAGATGAACAAATAATCAGTTTCACTATTAAATCCATCACAATTAGTGTAGAATGGAATTAAAGTGCCCTCATTCTCACAAATCAATAATCATTTCAAAGAAGGTCAAGTAATAGATCTCTCATCAAATAGTTAAAGTATAAAGAGGAAGTAAGTATAATTACCTATTGCACATTTGGTAATCAAACAATGCACCTCAACAAAGGGCAACAAGTTTAGAGAAGACCTTTGTCAAACCCATAAATTCAAAGGTTGGAGCCTCTCAACATGAAGAAAAGCAGCAGCCCAAATCATGGTAGAAAGTTTTCTTCTAAATTTCATTAATTCAAGCTCGCTAAGTTGAAAATCCAAAAGGGTGGCTTAGGCAAAAGTTAGAGCTAAAGGAGAAAGAGAAAAAGAGAGAGAAAGCTTATCCTAATCATCTTCCTTCATGTCCAATGGCCCATCCTCCGAATTTTTCAAATCACCTTCTATTAATTCTTCTTGTCTTATGTCTTCCTTCTTCATTAGAGGCTCATTCTCCAAATTTATACTATCTTTTATACCCTTATCCAATAATGGGGACATGTCTTCTTAGAATGTCATCGTCCCTTATCAATCTGTCTCGTCACTTGGCTCAAAAGGCTAATGCATAATCTCTAATCTATCATATCCCTATCTCTCATTTAGGTCATGATCCCCAAAATTATCTTTTCTCATTATGTCTATATGCTTACTCCTAGAATGTTGGATGAGATTTTTGGAAAGATTTATGGCACTTGTGTTATCACATTTGATGGGAATGTGATCAATCACTTGACCATAGTCCTTGAGTTGTTGTTTCATCCAAAGAACTTGAGTGCAACAACAACCCGCCACCACATATTCTACTTCGGTAGTGGACAAGGCTACCGAAACTTGTTTCTTGCTAAACCATGAAACTAAACATTCACCAAGAAAATGACAAGTTCCGGAAGTGCTTTTTCTATCAAGCAAGCTACCGGCATAATCCGCATTCGAAAAACCAATTATTGTAAAAGATGAATTTCTAGGATACCAAAGCCCTAAATGCAATATGCCATGTAAATACTTCAAAATTCTTTTAACGGCATGCAAATGAGATTCTTTAGGACAAGATTGAAAACGTGCACACAAACAAACACTATACATTATATCGAGTCTAGATGCCATAAGGTAGAGAAGAGAACCAATCATACCTCAATATTTCTTCTCATCTGTAGGCTTACCCTTTTCATCTTTGTCAAGCTTAGTTGATGTGCTCATTGGAGTCTTGCTACTTTTGCAACCATCCATGCCAAACTTCTTGAGAAGCTCTCTTGTATATTTGGATTGGTTGATGAAGATGCCATCTTTGCATTGCTTGATTTGTAGTCCTAGGAAGAACTTGAGCTCACCCATCATGCTCATCTCAAATTCCTTAGTCATACACTTGGCAAATTCTTCACAAAAATGTTCATTAGTTGCACCAAATACAATATCATCAACATAAATTTGAACAATTAAAGTGATTTTTATGCCATTTTACAAAAAGTGTTGTGTCAACTTTGCCCTTAACAAAATCATTTTTCAAAAGAAATGTACTTAGCCTTTCATACCAAGCTTTAGGAGCTTGTTTCAAACCACACAAGGCCTTTGTTAATTTAAAGACATGATTGGGAAGTTCATGATGTTCAAAACTGGGGGGTTGCTCAACATAAACTTCTTCCTCAATAAATCCATTTAAAAAATCACTTTTAACATCCATTTGAAAAAATTTAAAATCCATATGACATGCAAAAGCAAGTAAAATTCTAATAGCCTTTAATCTTGCTATCGGAGCATAAGTTTCATCATAATCAATGCCTTCCTCTTGGTTATACCCTTTGGGAACCAATCTAGCCTTATTCCTAGTGATGAAACCATGCTCATCTAACTTATTTCTATAAACCCATTTACATCCAATAATGGGATGATCTTTGGGTCTAGGAACAAGTTCCCAAACTTTGTTTCTCTCAAATTGGTTAAGTTCCTCTTGCATAGCAATCACCCAACTCTCATCATTAAGAGCCTCATCAATGGTCCTTGGCTCAATTTGAGAAACAAAAGCAAAATTATTATCTAAGGCTTTATAATGAGATCTAGTACTTACACTCTTAGATGGATTACCTATGATTTGCTCCTTGGGATGATTCTTGGGGTATCTTCACTCCTTAGGAAGTTCTTGAACACCTTCCTCTTGTGGATTTGATTGATCCTCATGATCTTATTGGTTTTCCACTTAGTCCTCAACTTCCTTTGGAGTCTCATCTTGATCCAATCCCAGCTTTTCTAATTCACCTACAAGATCATCAAGAACACTACCTTTCCCAAGATCAAGTTTACTATATTCATCAAATACAACATTCATAGACTCTTCAATTACCACAATCTTTTTGTTAAAGACTCTATAAGCTTTACTAGTGGTGGAATATCCTAAGAAAATGCCTTCATTGGTTTTAGAAGCAAATTTCCCAAGGTTATCCTTGGTATTTAATACATAGCACTTACAACCAAAAACTCTTAGATATGAAATCTTGGGCTTTCTTCCATTCCATAACTCATAAGAGGTTTTATTCAAAATGGGTCTTTTAAAAACTCTATTTGAAATGTAACATGATGTGTTAATGGCTTCCGCCTAAAAATAAGTTGGTAAACCATATTTATTAAGCATGGTTCTAGCCATTTCAATCAAGGTTCTATTTTTCCTTTCTACAACACCATTTTGTTGAGGTGTCCTAGGAGAGGAAAAATTATGCGAAATTCCATGTTTAATGCAAAAATTTTCAAATAATTCATTTTCAAATTCTTTTCCATGATCACTTCTAATTGTGGAAATGAAATAGCCTTTCTCATTTTGAACTCTTTTTGCAAAACTTTTGAATGCATCAAAAGCATCACTCTTATGAGTTAAGAAACTAATCTAAGTGAATCTAGAGTAGTCATCAACAAGCACATAGGCATACATTTTTCCACCTAAGCTAGCAACTCTACTAGGTCCAAACAAATCCATATGAATAAGTTGAAGAGGTCTAAAAGTACTTACAATATTTTTTGATTTGTAGGATGACTTGTGTTGCTTTCCCATTTGACAAGGTCCACATGTCTTGTCCTTTAAGAATTTAATCTTTGGAAGTCCTTCAACAAGCTTATCCTTGCAAAGGTTATGAAGAAGCTCCATGCTTGCATGTCAAAGCCTTCTATGCCAAAGGCAAGATTCATTGCTAATAGACATGAAACACTTGACATCTTGGTTAGCCAAATCATCCAAGTCAATCATGTAGGTATTGCCCTCCCTTTCACCCTTAAACACTATATTATCATTAACTAAAGTGGTGACAATGCATGCTTTAGAGTCAAAGGTGACTTTATTACCCTTATCACATAATTGACTTACACTAAGCAAGTTAAATTTTAAACCATCAACTAAAAGAATATTTTCAATGAGAGAAAGATTGTTCTTACCAATAATGCCAATGCCAACTATCTTACCTTTGGTATTGTTACCAAATGTGATGTTTCTACCTCTCTTTTCTTTCAAATTTGTGAAGAGGCTTGCATTTTCGGTCATGTGTCTTGAACATCCACTATCTACATGCCATTTGTTCTTCTTGGTAGTGGATTTGAGAGACACCTACAAGAAAAGATTAATCATCTTGTTTTAGTAGCCAAATATACTTAGGTCCTTGGGGGTTAGCCTTGGAAGGATCCTTAAGCTTGAGTTGAGCCTTCCTTGTATAACAAAATACATTTATATGACCATTTTTCATACAATAATGGTATTTGAGTTTTGACTTAAAGGTTTTCTTAGCCATTTTGTCAACAAATTTTGGTCTTTTCACAACATTATGACATGAATGCATGCCAGGACAAATATTATGTTGTGATTGTGGATGTCTTGGAGCATGCCTCTTTTGATACATGAATGCATGGTTAACTCTTTGAGGCTTAGCTCTTAAGTCTAATGTAACCTTTTGAGTCCTTTTGGGACTTGGAGGTTTAGTGTGTGTTTTCACTTCTTTGTGATTTACCTCAATTTTAGAGGTTTGAGGAGTTTTAGCCTTTATGAACATAGTGGGTGAGGATATGGATGGAGATGAGTTATCAAAGCCAAGACCATGTCTCACAAGGGGTGGCCTTTGTGATACAATAAAAGTATCTAAGGCTTCTTTTCCTTTGTGAAATTTTGAGATTGAGTTTCTTAATTCTTCAACCTCAATTTTCAAAGCATTGTTTTCTTTATATAAAGAATTAAGAGAAGAGTTTTTTGAAGTGATTTCCTCTAATAAGCTTTTTAAGCTAACATTGGAGATTTTCAAACTTAAAACAAGTTTTTCTAATTCTTTAAAATTCTCCTCCAACTTAGAATGCTTTTCCTTAAAAAATTTCATTTTTGATTTATACTTTTTACATTTCAAATTCATAACTTTAATTAGCTCATCCTCATCATTCATATCATCATCAATATCATCATAAGATTGAGAGTTAGAGCTTATCTCATTTCATGAGTCATCCAAGGCCATGAAACATAGGTTTGCAACATCCTTTTCCTCTTCATTACTTGAGGAGTCATCATCCCATATTGCTTTGAAGCCCTTCTTTTTCTTCTCCTTATCCCATTTCTTTTTCTTCTGGATGTTGGGACATTATGTTTTTATATGACCTTGCTTGCCACATTTATAGCAAGTAATGTCATTCTTCTTTTCTTTGCTTGAATTTGAGTTGTAATTTGATGATGATCTCCTAAAAGGCCTCTTTTCTTTCTTTCTTCTCTTAATGATGTCTTTGACCCTTTTTGAGAGCATAGCAAGTTCTTCATCATCATCATCTTCACTTTCCTCTGATTCACTTGAGCTTCCATATTCCTTTATGCTTTTGAGGGAGGATTTGAGAGCTAGGGATTTCTTTCTCTCCTTTTCTTGATTCTCTTCCTTTTCTTGATTCTCTTCCTTTTCTATCAGTAGAGACATTTCTTCGGTAAGGAGTTTTTAAGGACATCGGTAGGAATTTTTCCAAGATCCTCATTAGCTTCTTTTACGCCAGCAATTCTAGCTCTATAATCTTTCTTTGGAAGAGTTTTGAGAATCTTGTAGTTTATGTCATTCAAGGTCTACACTTTGCCCAATTTCTTCATTTTGGAGACAAGGGCTAGAAGCCTATTTGTCATGTCGGTGATACTTTCATTGGTTTCATCTTAAAGAGCTCATATTCAATTGTGTACAACTGAATCTTTTTCTCCTTGACTTGCTTTATTCCTTCATGGTAGTTTTCTAAAGATTTCCAAATGCTAAATACACTTGAATAATGTTGAACTCTACCACATTCTTCTCTTGAGAGTAAACGAAGAAGAATTGCCATGACTCTCTTATTTTTCCCATTAGCTTTTCTTTGTGCATCCATCCATTCTTCTCTAGGAACCAATTCTTCAACATCATCAACTTTTCTTGATGGAGGTTTCCATTCTTTGATTATGCAATCCCATACATCAATGACATCACTATGAAGATATACCTCCATTCTATATTTCTAATACACATAATTAGTACCATCGAAGTGTGGCTTGAGGTGATGCATCCCTTCATTAGCCATTTTGATCTTTCCTCACACAATTAAGCTTGAAGAATGAGACCAATGCTCTGATACCACTTGTTTGACCTTATACACCAAGAAAGGGGGTTGAATTGGTGGGAAATTAAAAAATAGATAAGAAGATAAAAGGAAGGAGAATGAACACAATCAATTTTATAGTGGTTCAGGTATTAATGAACCCTACATCCACTCTCCAATCTCAATTGGGTATTCTACTACTAGATGATACTTACAAGGAGTTTCAAGCTCACTCCAAACTTACAATGTGTTTTCAATGGCTCACACACAACCCTTACAAGTGTTTCCCTTAGGCTCGCACTTAAACCTATACAAGTGCTCTCTAATGACTCACTCTCAACCCAACAATATGTGTTTTCAATGGCTAACACTTAACCCTTTGAGCTATCAATGCTTTTACAACAACCAAATGATAATAATTAAGAGGTAAGGCTTTTAGAATTAAAATTGCAAGAGTTTGGCTTAAATGAAAGTTGTTGGATGTTAATGAGGGTCTTTGAAGGGGGTATTTATAGTTTCTTCCCTCCAAATTCCTATTACAAAGAGATCCCAAGAAGGATCCTCACAATAGCCATAATATCTTGCAATAATTGCATTGTCAGAGCTAGATCACGGTCTTTATGCATTTTTCGTGGTCGCAACTCATATTTCACAAGAGCGACTAGTATTTCACAGTTGCAATATTAATGCTTTACAATGGCTAGATCACACGTGGCATTTCCTCGTTGGTTCTTCAATTATCCATTGCTATATGAATATCGCAGTCCTGACTTATAATTCACGGTTACGAATCATCTATCACACCCTTGGTCATGGTCGCAACTGAGATCACGATTCTCTCTGAGTCTTCAAAGCTGAAAATGAATAATTTGCCTTCTGATTCTCCTGGTTGCGAAATAATTATCACGGTTGTGATTTACTGGTCGCAATCACAAATTTTCTGTCTTTGGCACAATTCAGAAGTCATCTTGTGGAGCTTTTGATTTCCTTTCAACTTCAATCAATAAATATGATATACTCTACAAAACAAACACTTGAACAAACATTAGATAACCTTCAATTTGATTGACAAGATCAAAATAGAGATTGACTAAGTTTTGAAATAACTTAGGTCAATAGAATATGATATTTTTCCATGGCATTTGGCCATTATAAGCCTTTCACATTGATTTCATAATATGACCTTTGATGAGAATTATTCTTGTATTGGCATATTTTCCATTGAATTCCTTATTGTGAATTCCTAATGAACCTCCCATTGAATGCATATTGATAAGCAGACATACCCTTATGATGTGGGGTAATACATTGTACCTTATGCACTTAGTATAAGCCTACAGGTAGGGCGAGAGTACCCAACCTCTATTAGAGGGGAACGCCTAACTGTAAGACCTTATCATTCTTGTATAATGTGATGCATGTGAGTGAGCAAGGCTTAGGCCGCCGCTCTTGAAATTATAAATGTGGCAAGCATTCTGCTTCTAAGAAAATATTATTTCTGCTAAAGATATTGTTTTTATCTCAATGAGAAATTGAATCATAATGACAATAATGGTTAAATCTGCTCCATTTCCATAAAGAGCCCGTCCTAATAATGGTCCCTGTACTCACCATATATATACATACATACATATATATATATATATATATATATATATATATATATATATATATATATATATATATATATATATATATATATATATATATATATATATATATATATATATATATATATATATATATATATATATATATATATATATATATATATATATGTATGTATGTATGTATGTATGTATGTATATTGTATTTATTATGTACTCACTGAGCTTGTCTCATTCTTTAGTTGTTCAAATTGTTTAGGCAAAGTCGACGAGTCAACAAGGTAAATTCCAAGCCATATTCTTCCGCTTGGAA
Organism: Reutealis trisperma; assembly: GCA_947687605.1. Classification (NCBI taxonomy): domain Eukaryota; kingdom Viridiplantae; phylum Streptophyta; class Magnoliopsida; order Malpighiales; family Euphorbiaceae; genus Reutealis; species Reutealis trisperma. Next base: position 18,163 of record CANTUT010000382.1, read on the forward strand.
GTTGCTCTGCTAGTTTCCAGTTTTGTGACTCTCAACTATGAAGATTATTGTTAGAGCTCCATGGTTACCGAAGGGTTAGCACTAATATGTTATAGGGTGTATATGTAATGTGAATTGTATTGTAATTACTATTATAATAATGTATGAAATACTAAGCATTGGTTAATAATATGAAATACAACTTTAGAAATCTTACAAGTTGTGTTTGTAAATGGTATTATAAATTAACAAGAAAATGATAAGCAAGTAATGGGTAATAAGGAAAGGTAATCAGGTCACAATCTTAGTATAAGGTCCTACATGATAAATGGTAAAAGATTATAAGTTAAATAGGGTTCTACGAATTTAGGTGACTTTATGTCTCCCTATGCCCTAGGATTGTCACAGCTTAAGAAGTGGGTCATGACATGTTGGTGAGTGAGGCTACCAACATTTCAGGGGTGATATATATTAGAGCCTAGCATTGATTCAGCACCTTGGAAAGAGCTTGGTAATGAGGCTAAGATGATTGAATTAGGCTCTAAATTGATATGTTGGCTTGGGTGTTTTTCAATTTATTTAAGGATAGGGCTTTCGTCAGGTTCAAAACTCCTATTCATTTTTTTAACAGGAGGTGGGATAGGTCGTATGGGTGGTTAGTTGACCTAAGGGGTTGGTGTTTGGTAAATTCTACTACTTCTGGTTATGGCATCAATTTCTTTTACCAAATTGCTCAGGTCAAGCATACAGCAGGAATCAGAAGCTAACCAAATCAAAAAGATAGGTTTAACTTCAAGGTTATAGGTGGTGATGAAGTTAATTTGGCGATTGGGTAATGGATTAATGGAGATGTTGGGCTTGGTCTTTGGTGGAATGATATCACCACTGTCAATCAAGTCTTGGATCCTATGTTTTAAAGCCTTACATGCATCAGTTTTGTGTTCGCCTCCTTAGTAATACTCACAATATTCATTGGGGTTGTAGTTTTTAGACAGTGGATTAGGAGGTGCTCTAGGTTCTAGAGGCTTCACCATCTTTACCTTTAATATCTTCTTGTAAACTACAACCAATTGGACCATAAGGTCAGTAAAGCTTCTCCTTTCTAGTCTTAGAGGTTGGTAGTGAGAAATGGTTGTACCTCCTTCTCCCCCTCCCTCCCCCCCCCCCCCAATCCCTCTTTCTGATTTGTTAAGAAGGTAACATTGGACTGGTAAGGGGTGTTTCTCTTGTATCTGGAGGTAGAGCGCTCTTTGATGTGGCCACTTTGGATTAGGTCTTCGATTTTTGATGTAGTGGAAATAAGAGCCTTGAAATCTAGAAGGTACTGAGTTAGGAGGTGGTTTTGATAAACTGGAAGAAGATTTTTGACAATGATGTCAATATGCTCTTGCTCGGTAGGGCGATTTACCATTTGAACAGCCTTAGTCCTGTACCTCACAAGGAATGTAGAGAAGGACTCTTTAGGAAGCTACTTAGTAGTCTCTAAGTCCCTTCTAGTAATATCCACATCAATGTTGCAATGGTATTATTTGACAAATGCATTGCATATGTCATCTCAGGTCCTTTTCTGATTTTGATAAAGGTCAAGCAGCCATTTCACTACAGTTCATATTAGAGATTACTAGAATAGTTGAGCAAGGAGCTCATCATACACTCCAAAAGGTCTCATTGTCTCTACATACATCTTCAAATGAGTTTTGGGGCAGGTGGTTCTATTGAACTTATCAAGGTTTAGCATATTGAACTTAGGTGGAGATCTGGCATTGGAAAAGAGGGTTAGGTCATTAACATCAACCTGGTCATCATGCCTCTTTAAGTTCTTGATATTCCTTTCCATGGTTTCAAACTTCTCCATAAAGGCTTTAAGCTTAGGATAGAAGAAAAGTTCCTTCCCTTAAAGAGGGTTCTCAAAAGAGGAAGTAGCAGAGTGGGTAGTGGCATTTGTGGTCTGTATGGGTTGCGGGGTAACCTTAGGAATTTGCATGGATTAGGCAGTGATGTTAGGTATTTGCATGAATGATGTAACATTTAGAATATGTGAGGCATCAGCTATAGTCTTCCTTTATCAATCAAGTCAATGGGTATTTTAGAGGAAAAAGTAGTATTCATATAGATTTAGGTTAAGCCTAGGGTTGCTTGATTCAAGTTCATGGTAGATGGGTCACAATTGGATTGAGAGAGACTTGGTTAATCATGTTTTTAACCTCTTTAAAGATAGCCTGTCTTTGCTCTTGAAACAGGGCCTTTTAAGCTTCTAGGGCACCTTGGAAATTCCTTTCGATAGCCTCAAGTTGTCTTTCTTACCTTAAGAGAGGACCAATAATGAATGACTCTAAGTAGGGTATCTCCTCCTCTTGATGGGTTGCAGCTTGGTCAGTGACTTTTGGTGGATTGCTAGTTTTTTTGGCCATTTTAGGTACCTTGTAAAAGCAAAACAAAAAAAGGATAAGTGTTTGACCCAAAAATTTGGGGAAGGAATCATGATGTATGACGATCACAAACATTCATATGGTGATAGGTGAATTATGGATTTAGGCTGACAATTTCTTTTTGGGAAAATAGGGCTCTCCACTTTGTTCAAGGTTCTTGGTCTTATGCATGAATGCATGAAAGAAAAGTCATTCCATGAATGTGCAAATAGGCTCTATTTAGGGTTCATATAACCCAAGGTCCAAGTTTTATATTCATTACATGAAAAGGGTAAGAGTGGCTTGGATAGGGTACCTGTCACACTAGAACAGCGATATATCTAACCACATATGAGTTAAGGAGCCTCACATGGGTCAAGCGGTACATGCATACTCATTACACATTTGAAAGGATCAAAGGATTCGTCACGGGGTAGATGATTTCATTATTAGCGAATAGATCCAAGGAAGGTTACCCACTCAATGTTACTTTCTATCCATTGTTTTCCTAAGAAATCTAGGCTGAATAGCAAGGAGCCTATGCAAGTGATGCATGAAAGTCATTTTTGCATTAAAAGTGCCAAACTTTGATTTAAACCAATTAGTAGTCCTCGTATTTCTTTTATTAAAAAAAAGGTGGACCCTAGTGGAGTCGCCAATTGTGAGATCTCGCCCAAGCACCGGTCTGATCCACTAAATGGGATCAAAATGCTTATTTGGCTTTGAACTCATAGTGGAACCCATTGGGTTTAGATAGATTGATTTTGAAAAGTTACCACCTTAATTTTATTTTATTTGGAAAAAATATTAAGAGAAAAACCCAAATTTTCTCTAGCCCATATGGGTACTAGGAAAAGCACTCGTTCCTCAACTAATTGCAAGAATTAACAAATCAAAAAGAGTAAAAAAAATAATAGAAATAATCTCACAAAAAATGAAAGAAAAGCGGGAATTATTTTATAAAATAGTTTGGAGTTGATGCCTAAACAACTGGCATGCCTGTGTATCTCTTTGAATGGGATTCAAACCTCATGCAATTCTTCCTTCTTACGAAAGGGGGGTTTTGGAAAAGGTTAATTTGATTTGTTAATTTAATTCAAATTTAAAATTAATAAGATTAAATCTTTTCAGTTTTAGATCTAAGGACAAATATAAAAGAGAGGATTCTAAATTTGATTTGAAAAATCTCAAAAAAAGAAAAAGGAATTATACATTGGTTTTGCGCTTTTTTCATATGAGAACAAGGTAAGCCTTACTCCAGATCTAAGCTCTACATTGATTGAAATCTTACAAGATGAATTTTGCACATAAAGAATTAAACAAAACGAGAGACAAAGAGATAATAATTGGAAATAAAAATTAAACTTTGAAATTAGATCTGAGATTAAAGAAAAGAGATTTTTGATCTTGAAAATTGACAGAACTTTTAGCTTAAAACTGACAGAAAAATTGTAGATTTTTGTATCTGAAAACTTGTATCCTAAATGACTAAAAGTTGGCCCTATTTATAAAGGAAAATGTGTAGAAGTTAAAAAAAAAAAAAAAAAAAAAAAAAAAAAAAAAAGGGATGACCTCGACGTGGCACCATTACGATGTTGACAAGCTGGCGGCACTATTAACATGCCAGTCGGTTGGGGTGCCACCCCATACGGTGACACATTAAAGGTGCCACCCAATCGGACCCTAACTCATACCTAAATCTCGCTCGACTTGTTTTGGTCTATTTTAGCCCATTTCTATTTCAATTGACTCCAGTTTGATTCTACAGGTTCATATTTGAGTGCCAGTAATTTGAAGGTGTAAATTTAAGAGTACATATTATGTAACTTCTTTTATATTTTTTATTGTTATTCCTTTTGTATTGTTGACGGTGATAGTGTCTAATTTTAAAGTTTTATTTTTTTATTCAGGACGTAAAGATTTTAAAAACTTAGCCATAATTTTGATTACATTATTTTAACCTTGGTCTTAATGTTAAGTATTATATTTCAAGTATAAATTTATGCATATTTGCTTTTAAAATTTCTTATAAATTTATATTTAATTATATTTTATGTAAGAATACAAATTAGTAAGGGTTAAGTTAATAAATTTAATAATTTCTTAAATCTTACAATAATAATAATAATTTCATTTGAAAATTTAGTTATTTTTTTAATTAGGCCATGTTTGGATTGATGATATTCAAAATTCTTTAAATTTGTTCAAATCTATGGAATTAAAAACCACAAAATGCAAAACCAATAGAATTAATAAATTCAATTGTTTGGTATCAAAACAAAATCCTTGGATATATTCATGTTTGGTTGAACAATCAAATTCCATAGACATTGAAAGCAAGTTACTAATTTATCCTGCATTTTCAATGCATTTTCTAACAATTTTTAGATTTCAAGTTCCAATTGTTAACCCTAGGATTCAAATGTAATCAATTAGTTTACCTGAACTTTTAATTTAAAGTTCATATTTACTCTATTAAAAAAGTCGAACTGAGCACTTGTGCGAAAAAACAGAATAAAGAGAAAAAGAGAGAACTACTACATAGAACTCTCTCAATTTCTTTCTTTACCATGTTCTACTATGTTTTTTCGCATAAATGCTTAATTCGATTTAGTTAATAGAGTAAACATGAACTTTCATCTAAAAGTTTAAGTAAACTAATTGATTAAGTCTGAACAATACCAACAACATTAATTTCTTAAACTAGTCAATAAATACGGATTGTGCAACTATAAAATTTTATTAAATTGTTAATTTATTTTAAAATTGTATTTATTTATTTATTAATATTATCTTAAAAATAAGATAAATAATAAAATTTTATGAGTGTGTGTATATATAATATTTATAAAAAATTACTACATATAATAGAAACATACATATTCTTTACACATTTGTATAGTAAAAAAAAAAAAAAAAACTAAATGACAATAGTGTGTTAAAAATTTAGTATTATTATGTAAAAAATTATTATTATTTATTAGATATCATTTTCTCATTTCTTTTTCTTTTCATGTATAGTAATATACACAATATCGCTTGATATATTTTCTGAGAAGTATACTTTCTAAGAAGTAGATTTTTTGAGAAGTTATTTCTTTGTAAGTAAACTTCACATAAATTATGTGTTTTGTTTGCATATAATTCCTGGAAAATAGATTTTTTATTTGACTTAATAATAAAAAAGATAATAACATTTTGTCTTTGTTATTTAATCATATTTATTAGATAGTAGATATATCACTTTATATTTATTTCAATTAAGAAAGTCTAACTTCCTTAACTCTCTCTAAGTGTACAACTTCCTTAACTGCTCTTAAGTATACTTTTCCCAAACTCAGGAAATTAACATCTTACTTTTTGAAAATTTTATCAATAATAACTATTAAATAAGTCAAAATTTTTCACTTCTTAAAAAATTGTACTTCCTTAATTTACTTATTTCATACCAAATAATATCGTATATTTTTGTTCATTATATATATAATAAAATACATGTAACTAATATAATGTAAATTAATCTAAAACCCAATTATTGGACATTTTATAATTAGAATTTAATATATATATATATATATATATATATATATATATATATATATATATATATATATATATATATATATATATATAAACTAGTCAATGAAAAAATCGTTTTTTAATTAGAGTAGAGTGTAATTTTGAATTATTAAAAAAATAATAAAAGTATAACATAATAAACTAATTTTGTGTACTTTCTTTTATCGTATTATTGGTGTAAGTCCACATGACATAGACATGATCCACTGACACATTGCAAGCCCTATGCAAAACGTGTATTGTCTGGGTGGGTTATTTTGAAAAAAAAAAAGCCAGGCGCAATTTATTTCATGTTTCCTCCCCACTCCAAAGCGAGCAAAGCCAAGGGCAACGGTATTGGGTAGGCATGCACGTTCCATTTAATTCTGTTACTGTGAATACAACCAAACTAGTGCGGATGCAGCCAAACTAGTTGTGCGCTCTCCCTTTGCGCGAATTGTTGCTAAATATTTTTCAATTATTTTTTTGCGAGGTAGAAATATTTTTTATCATTTTAAATTAGGGCTGAGTATGGTTTAGAAGAATTCGAAGATTTGAAAATCTCTAAAACCGAATTGAAGTTCGGAGATTCTCAAAATGTGATCTCTGGAACCAAACCGTGAGACTAAAATCTCCGCACTGAACCATTTGAATATTTTGGGATGGTTCAAAACGGAGATTCGGGTTTAACAGCACGGTTCGGTACGGAACGAAGCAACAGAAATTCAAAGATTTTTAATTTTTAAATAATTTTTTTGCTAGAATTTTTAAAAATGATTAAAAATATACATCTTTAACTTAAATATAAAATTAAATCAGTACATAAAATAAAAATATAGTGCATAATTAAATAAATTTAATTACAATCCACCAAACTAAATTAAGCCCAATAATTAAATATTATATTTTTAATATTGATTCAATCAATATATTATATTTTTAATATTGATTCAATTAATCTAAATATAATTTTAATCAATCTATTTCCATAATTCAACTTAAACTAACTTAATTAAATAATTTCATTAAACCAATTGAACAATAAGATTATGAAGTTCTATATTTTTCTTATATATTAATTGATGGATTTATAAGATTTCAATTAATTTATTTCTATGTGTTTTGTCACGCCCCGAACCCGAGGGCACGTGACCGGCACTAGAACACAGGTAATGCACATAGCTACCAGTGCCCGTAGTAGGCCTGACCTCACACAAAACGATAAAACACCACATAATAGGGCTATGAGCCCAAATGTTAAGCAAATCTAATTAAATAGCATTTAAATCAAAGCCACACTAGCTATCATCTTAATTATCTCAACATATCAAATATCATATTACTAGATCCTGCTTAACAAACGATGTCTCAACTCGGAAAAATATGTAATAACTGATAATAAATAGAATACAGATTTCAAGAGTAACATTGCGGAGTTCTAAAGTACCAATATAATTATACATATATTAATTACATAACTCAGTACTTAATAATACAGAATACTGCTGAAAGGCAATTAGCAGCTTAACTCAATTTACAATCCCTTCACAAGCTCATTTCACAACCTGAAAAATATAATTTGAACAAAAATAAGCATTCGACTCAATGAATGATACTAGTTAACATATTAAATTGGTATCCTACAAACATGTATCTAATGTTCATGCCAGTGCAATATGTCATAGAGACAAACAAATCACACAAGCAACCAAGGATGAGATACAGTCCACAGTACCACACTAATACTTAATATGGGGAGCCGATCCCCCTATACTGGCTCTCTAAATCCAATAGTCTGTCTCTTATGTCCAATGGATCTGGTCGTCACTGATCTGTACCAAGCAGCCCTGACCCAACTGGCAGTGGCCTTGGCGTTGAGCAGGCCCAGCCAGCATCCATCAGTCATAGCTCATCTTCTTAATCTCATCATAATCATAATCATAATCATATCCATATCCATAATTCTAAGTGGTACTGCATCCTTCCGATCTCCATCCGTCAACCACAACCATTATGCCATAATGAATATCAATTCATCAACCACAATCAAATGTTAACATACGTCTATGCAATAATAATGCATAATATAAATATATATATACATACAGTAAATACAGATGCATAAGAAGACAGATTAATATATTAGGGAGTATCATTCACCTAGTGACGATGCATCTAACTGACTTCTCTCGGAAGTGCGATCTTTGGAATCAAGAAGACGCCAAAAACATCGACACTAAATAACAGAAGATATTATTAGAAAAGGGCGACTTGTCTAACAAGACATAACTATACTACTCTTGAGATTCTTTCTAGAATCTATCAAAATCTCCCAAAATCAACAAGAAACAACACTTCTAAATATTCTCAACCACTCAACACAACATCAACGACCCCTTTTGGGTCCACCCAACTCTCAAACATCAACACAGTTAATCCAACAGTCTACTCAGATCACCAAATCACCAAATACTAATTAACTTTAACAAACATAACTCAAAATATAGAAATCAAGAGATTCTGTTTACCCTTGCAAAATTCGATCATATGTACATTGAAAACTGCATTGGAAAGGTGAAACAAAACTGCTGGCAGGCTACGCACTGCTACTGCTAGTGGAGGATCTAGGCGATCTTCACGCCACCAAACTTGTCTCAACTCCAAGATCTCGAACATCATCATCACTTGCCAGCATCTCGTCAGAAAATGCCAAAGAAGCTTTGGTTGGACATTTTCTAATCTCTTCCTCCAACGAACTTCAGATGCCGAGGTAGGTACCAAATCAAAGCCCTTGCCACCAGGAGTTGAAATGGACCATAATCGCCAGATTCTGCGATCGAAATCGGTTGAAATCTACAATTGAGTTTCGATCACCGGATTCCTTTGCCTCGAGAGTTTGCCATTGTCCGTTGCCTGATCGAGATGCGGTTGCTTCCCTTGGAGTCGCTGTGGATGGTGGTGCAGCCCGCCGTCGACTGGATGGTGGTCCTCCGGCCCATAGCCTCTCTCTCTCTCTCTCTCTCTCTGTTTCTTTTCTTCTTCTTCATGCCAGCCATCTGATTGGCTCCCTTTAGCCAATCAGATGGCTCCACCCTCTTCTCTTCTTGTTAATTTTAAAACATATATATATATATATATATATATATATATATATATATATATATATATATATATATATATATATATATATATATATATATATATATATATATATATATATATATATATATATATATATATATATATATATATATATATATATATATATATATACACCAACTTATGTAATAATAATAATAATAATAACTTAACTTACAAATATAATTTAGAATATTAAAAATATTAACACTAATATCACTACCTTAATAGGACAAAATATAAGATTCTATTTAACAATTACGTTTGCTCAAAACAACACCATAATACTTTCATAATAATATATATAAAAATATTTTCTTCAACTATATACATGTATATAATATTTACCTAAAATTACAATTAATAATATATTTTCAAATCATAAAATATATACAATTAAGTAATATATAATTTCAATTACTCCTTTAGTAAGAAATTAATTAAATAATATACATCCGTACCAAAAATAGAATTTATAAAATAATTGAAAATTTAGGGTATTACATATTCAATCCATTAGTTTCTATCACTTCAATTGATTTCTATAGCGAAATTGGAATTAATAATTTTATTTTGATTATATTATGAATAAATTAGAATGGATGTCTATAACTCATGACCTTTAGAATCCTATAAATCATCCCTTTATTACATTAGGTTACATATTCTTTATTGTAATTGATTTCTTATGTTAATTGTATTATAACTTAGGTTAATCCTACCCTATAAATAGATGTACTTGTAGCATTGTTTGATACACCAAAAAGCAATACAAAATTGCTCATCTTCTTCTCCATTCTTATGTTATTTTGCTTTATGTTTATTTATTTTCATAATACGCTATCAACACGATTTTCTACTAATTTGTTCTAGTGTATAAACTTAAGAAACAAATGAATACTTCTCTGCTTTTGATTGAATCCAAGACAAATGAAGAAGATATATGTATTGTCGATGGTACAACCACACATACTATTCTTAAAAATGCAAAATATTTTTCTTCTTTGAAAATGGATGAAACAATTGTTACTACAATATCTAGTAACACAAAAATAATTGAAGGCTCCGGAAGAGCTAATATATTATTACCAAGAGGAACAAAATTTGTCATAGATAATGCATTATTTTCTCCAAAGTCTCATAGAAATTTATTAAGTTTTAAAGATATTCACAGCAATGGATATCATATTGAGACTATAAATAAGAGGAATCAAGAATACCTCAATGTTACAAACATTATTTCAGGTGAAAAATGTGTATTAGAAGAATTTTTTGCACTTTTCTCTGGTTTGTACTACACAAAAATTAGTACAATTGAAACAAATCTTATAGTGTGAACCCTTAAAATTGCACCTCCAGTTGACCATCTTTCAGTTACGAACCCACAGAATTAAACCGAGCTTGAATCAGAACTAAAACAGACTAGAAACAGATAAAAAAGTAGAAAATAGGTCGAACTAGCTGGTCAGCGCACGCCAGGCACACCACTTCTCTGGGCAGCACAAAATCCATGCCCACGGATGTCCGGCGACTCACTGGTGCCGCCCGTGCTGCCGGTGAGTTTTAGATGCCGCCGTCCGTACCACCGACACCTCTTTAGCAGCTTTATAAATGGAGCCTCCTTCATGCTCATTTCACACAGATTCTAAGGCAGAAACTCTCTTATACCGATATAATTGTTGCTTATAAGTTCTATTGAAATTTGATACAAAAGAGCTGTTGTTTCAATTTTAATTTCAATTTATATTCATTACGCTATTTCACTAATCTTTTGTTGTTAAGATTCAGATTCCAAGGGTTTTGAATCCAAGGTGGAGTTGAGATCCAGAGCTAAGCTCGTTCCGTTCATCCGAAAGACAAGAAAAGCAAAGGTATAATTTCCTTTCTATTCTCAAGGTTCTAAAATCATACCTAAAATTCTCTTTATGTCTAAACAGGAAAGATCTAAAATTTATTAATTTAAGAATCAGAATTAAATTAATAAATAAACCAACATTTTTTTCAGAACCCCTCCTTCGCAAGAAGGAAGAACTGCGTGGGGTTTTATTCCTATTCAATAGGATACGCAGGCTGCCATTCTGAAAAGGCATCAACTCTAAAATCTTTTTGTTAACATTTTTCCCTTTTACTTTAATTTATTTATGTCAATCTTTTATTTCTGATTCTGTGTTACTTTAGTTGAGGAATGTGTGCTTTTCCTAGTACCCATAAGGGCTAGAGGAAAGATCCTCTTATTTTATTCATTTTGATTTTGTAATAATTAAGTAGGATTTATTTTGCTTATTTATCTATTTGTTATTCCATCTTATCATATATATCTGTTTCATGCATCATTATATTCATGTTCATACATACACGAAAATTCATTTTTAAGAGTTATTTTGCACTTTTAGCTAAACTAAAGAAAATTATATTTTCTCAATTGAGTAATTATCAAAACCTGATCCCCAAGCCCTCTTTGGTCACTTGCAGATTAGTGTATTTTTCATTGGGATAAATCAAATATTTTGTGGAGTCAATCATATTGGGTTTTCTTAAATTTTCCCAATTAAAACAAGTAAATTAAAGTGACGACTCACTTTCACAATTCTAAAATCACAGAATCAATTTTCTAAACTCATAGCAAGTTCCAATCGTGGAGTTTCTCCTGAAGGGCATTTCGATTCCTCAGCGGATCGAACCAGTGCTCAAGCGAGGCCTTACAGTTGGTTACTCCACTGGGGACTTAAAATCTTTTTCAAATAAAAGATAAAGTGGATTACTTTTGGTAAAATACTGAGTTTAGCTTTAAATACAAAATAACTTTGTCATGCATCACTACATCGAACTCCTGGTCCACAAAAGCCTAACTTCTAAGAAAACAAAGGATAGAAAGTAACATTAAGTGGGCAACCTTCCTTAGGTCTATTTGCTGATAGTAAAATCATCCAGTCCATGACATATCTTTTAATCCTTTTCGAGGTGTAACGAGTATGCACGTACCATTTGACCACGCGAGGCTCCTTGTCTCACATTTGGTTAGGTATATCGCATCTCTAATGTGATGGGTTCCCTTCAAACCACCTTAACCCTCTCATGTAATGACTCATAGAACCTTCCTTTAGGATTGTATGCACCATAATATTAGAACTTAGTATGTCATTATCATGAAACCTTTTTTTATTCATGCATACATGCATGCACGCATAGACTTTACAAATTTGGAGAGTTTTAATCTCAAACATTGCTAGTCCCAATCACAAACCCATATCAACTTATGGTCCCAATCAAAAGCTGATATATTCCATGATCTTTATTCCATACCTAAGCTAGAAACTAACCCAGCATTATCTCTCTATCTAAAGGTTGACAAAATGTCTGTTGCTAGAGATGAGATCACTACCACCAAAGTTGATGAAATCTTTGATGAGCTTCTTGCTAAGCTCTCTGAATACCAAGAAACCATGATGAAGAGGTAAGAAGCCCTTTTCCAAGACATGCTCAAAGCCTAAAGGAGGGCTATTATGGAGGATGTCCGTACCATGCTGGAGCAGGCCTCCCTGGCTCAAAACCCAACTGACCCAAAACCATTCAAAACTGACCCGAAACCCACTTTTTATCTTGTCTATGAATCCACTTCCAGAGTTGAATCCAAAGACAAAGAACCTGCAAACACCAACATCATTCCAGCATTACCTATCCCGTTACTCAAGTTCCTTAAAAATAACTCACCTTTTCAACCCGTGACTATACAACCATCAAATCTCACCTCTACTTTCACTTCCCGACCTGCGAATCCTTTCTAAGGGAAGGAAGTCAATCCTGAAATTAAAGCCTGCATGGAGAAAATGGAGCACATGGAGAAAATGTTAATGGGCATGAAAAAGAAAGAGGATCTAGTTGATACAGGGTCCCTAAGCTTGTTCCCTAATGCAAGAATTCTTCCCAAGTTTAGGATGCCTGAGTTTGACAAGTTTGACGGGACTACCTGCCCCAAGACCCATCTCAAGGTATATATGGGGCTATGCATCCTTTGGGGGTGGATAACGAACTCCTGGCCCAATTATTTCAACAATCACTAACCAATATAGTTGTGAAAGTGGTTTGTAAACTTAAATGTCTCCAAAAAATGGACCTGGGATGACATCTGCAATATCTTTGTCTAGCAGTATCACTACAACATCGAGGTCGATGTAATAAGAAGAGACCTCGAGACCACAAAGCAATATCCAAAGGAATCCTTCTCTTCATTTCTTACGAGGTCGAGGAAAAAGGCCTCTCAGATGGTGAATTGGCCTCCTGAAAATGAACAAATTGACATAATTCTCAAGAATCTTCTGCCAGTTTACCAAAAAAGGCTATAGACTCAATACTTGCCTTCCTTCAAAGCCCTTATTGCTATTGCTTCAAAAATTGAAGACCTAATTTAGAATGGTCAGATTAAAGAAGAGTCTGCATCAGGGTCAAGGTATAAAAAGCCAACTCATCAAGGTAATGTGACTTCCTCAATGAATTAGAAAGGGGGGAAGTTAATGCTCTGACTATCAAGAAGCCTCTCAGGATTAAAAGGAGGCTGTTTTCTGATCTAGAGGGTGTACCTATGAGTGTTATCCTTAAAAAGCTGCTTAAGGAAAACATGGTGAAACCCCTTCAATCAAGACCACTCCCCAATCCGCTGCCAAAAAATCACAATCCAAACGAGAGGTGTGATTACCATCAAGGACCTGGCCACAAAATAGATGTGTGCAAGGCCCTTAGACACAAAATTCAGGACCTTATTGATTCCAATGACCTGAGACCACCAAAAGCCCGACCTAATATCAACACCAACCCTTTAGCCGACCACACAGTCAATACCATAAATAATCATGAGGGAGTTGACCCTGTCTCCTTGATTGAGTAAAATCCCAATTATTGTTGTGTCCTAGACCCCACCAAGCTAGTCAAGGAAATTGATGCCATCACCAAAAGTGGCAGAATCATCCAACTCCATCCAAGTCCAAACACTTAACCTATCTAACCCATTCCTACACCTGCTAACAAATTGAAAGGGATTCTCGAACTAGATGAAGATCCCATTCTCAAACGACTCAAGAAAACACAAGCCAATATATCAATTTGGAGTTTGATCCAGTCGTCATATCCTCACCGCCAAGCTCATTGCAAGGCGTTGAATCAGTGCCAAGCTTCAATTGATATCACACCTGAAAGCCTTGTTGCTTTTATTACCAGTGCTGCCAAAAAGGTGTCCATCACTTTTGGAGAGACTAACATTCTAGAAGGAGACTCTAGCCACAATAATGCCCTTTACTTTATAGTGGTGACTCAGGGAAAGACTGTGCCAATGGTTCTGATTGATAATGGTTCGGCCTTAAATGTATGTCCTCTAAAGGTAGCAAGCTGCTTAGGACTAGAAGTTACTAATTTTACCCCTTTAGATCAGATAGTAAGGGCATATGACAATACCAAGAGAGAAGTCCTTAGGGTGGCTATCATTGATGTGACCATCAGGCCAACATCTTTCACTATACCTTTTCAAGTGATTAATGTACCTTCATATTTCAACCTATTACTTGGCAAAAACTATCCCTTCCTCCTTACATCAGAAAGTCAAGTCCTCTTTTAAAAATGGGGTCATGATTGTCAAAGGGGACATGCATGGAAAACCAGACATCCCAAGCTCTGTTCCCATTCTTGAGATCTAGCCTAAGCTATCCACTTATCCACTCTCTGGTTTCTCCTTCATTCAATACATTGAAGGCGAAGAGGGTTTGGGAAGAAGCCAACAGGGTTTGAAGTCTTTCTTGGACTACCCAGTCGCAACGCCACCATTTGGGCTAGGGTATGAGCCCACTGATGAAGATCTTACAGAAATGGAAAACCGGGCTAAAGACAGAACAACTGCCCTTAAAAGATGTGAGGTTTATAACTGGCCCATGCGCCCTTACTTCAAGACTCTAAATGGCTATTTTGTAAAGGAATGCAACATAGTTCCTTACTATAAGTTTCCTAAGCCTTGGGTCTGCCCCATTACCGAAAAATTGATCCCCAGGTTTCAAATCTTTTCTGATGTCAGGCTCAAGTTAGAAGACTGTGAACCAATCTACATGCTTAGTCAAGATTGGGAAGAGAACATGGAGGCTAGTCTTTTTGATGAAGTGTTCATGCTTACTATTGAGGAGGAGATAACTGACCCTTCCACCTTAATCCAGCCCACTGTGACTGAGTTGCAAAATTGGTCCTTTGAGGAGAGCCCCTTTTATCCTTCTGAACCAGAATCCATACCAGAGTCCCAATCCGAATCAGGGTCTCAGTTTGAACTAGACTCATCTTTTGAATCTAAGTCTGTTTCTTTTGTTGATAATGATGTAACTAATCTTGAGGGTCTAACTTTTCAATTTGATGTAAATTGGGACATATCCCCATTTAAATTCAATAAAAGGTATACTCTTTCCTCTTACGACCCTGTGTCTCCATTTTTCTTTGATGTTCCGACTTTTAAATCTAACTTAAATTAGACATCAAGTAAAAATGAAATAAATGAAATAAAAGATGATGCAATTAAAGAACCCATTAATGCTGGCACTCATGACATATCAAAAATTACATTCGTTGCATTTGCATGCATAAACAGAGATCATAGATAATCAGAGAATTTCAAGACTGTTTTTCATGGCAACCAAAAGACATGACAGGGTTGGATCCAAGCATAGCAGTTCATAAAATCTTGGTTTACCCAAGTGCTAAGCCTGTTAAGCAAAAATTGCAAAGACTCAAGACAGAATGGTCCATACCAATTAAAGAGAAATTACCAAGCTACTGGACCACAACTTCATTAAGCCCATCAACTATCCATCCTGGCTTGCTAACATTGTGTCGGTTCCTAAGAAAGATGGTAAAGTCAGAATGTGTGTGGATTACAAGGATCTAAATAAAGCCTATCCCAAGGATGATTTTCCCTTGCCTCACATTGATCTTTTGGTAGACCGCATAGCAGGTTCTAAAATGATTTTCTTAATCGACCTGGCTGCAGGGTACAATTAGATAATGGTTCATCCTCTTGACAAAGAGAAGACGGTATTTATTACTAAATGGAACACCTATTGTTATCGGGTTATGCCATTTAGGCTTAAAAATGCTGGGGCAACATACCAAAGGATGGCAACTACCATTTTCCATGACATGATGCATAAAGAAATTGAAGTTTATGTGGATGACATGGTAATAAAAGGCACCACTACCGAAGAACATTCAGAGGCACTAAGGCAATTCTTCCTTAGACTTCGCCAGTACAACCTCAAGCTTAATCCTGCCAAATGTGTCTTTGGAGCCTCATCTGGAGTATTCCTAGGCCACATAGTCAGCAAGAAGGGTATAGAAGTGGACCCTGCTAAATCAAAGGCAATTCTAGAAATGCCACCTCCTAAAATAGAAAAGGAGATCAGAGGTTTTCTTGGGTGGCTACAATACATTAGTTGATTCATTAATCAGTTGGCTGATGTATATGGGCCCATCTTCAAGTTACTCAAAAAAGGGGCCTCCAAGCATTGGAATGATGACTGTCAGAAAGTTTTCGACCAGATCAAGCAATACTTACTAAACCCATCGGTACTACAGCCACTAAGGTTTGGAAAGCCTTTGTTACTTTACTTATCAATAACTGATGAAGCAATGGGGGTAATGCTTGCTCAAAATGCTCCTGATTCCAGCAAGGAAAATGCCATCTATTACTTGAGCAAAAGGATGCTATCTCATGAGCTCAAGTACAGTTTTACAAAAAAGCTATGTGTTGCTTTGGTATAGGTCTACTACAAGTTGCAACACTACCTCTGCTCTTTTACAACTCATGTTCTCATTGACAAGAGCCCTTTGAAATTCCTTATGGAGAAGCCGATTCTTGACAGTAAGATGGCAAGATGGATGGTTGTATTAGCTGCATATAATCTAAAATATATACAACGAAAAGCAGTTAAGGGTAGTATAATGGCTGATCAGTTAGCTGCAGCTCCAGTAGATGATCAATAGGTTAAGCCTAAATTTCCTGATGAAGATATCCTGACAATTGACAATGAAGTTTAGAAGCTCTACTTTGATCGGGTATCTAACAACAAAGGGTATGATGTCGGCATTGTATTCATTACACCAAGTGGGGAAAACCTACCCATAGCCATCAAACTAAATTTCAAGGTAACAAACAATAAAGCAGAGTATGAAGCATGCATCTATGGTCTTGAAGCAGCAATAAGGCTCAAAATCAAATGCCTTGAGATTTATGGGGATTCGAATATGATAGTTTCCCAAGCTTTGGGGAAGTGGAAGATCAAAGAAGAGCGTTTGGTTCCTTACCATAAACACTTAAATGAACTGGCAGCCAATTTCTATGAATTATCTTTCTATTATCTTCCAAGGACGAAGAACAGATTTGTTGATACTTTGGCAACACTCACCTCAATGCTTGATATAAGTGACGGCTTCATAATCAGACCTGTTACAATTGAAGTTAAGCATGAGCCAAGTTGCATAACTCATTGCTTGAATATTCAAGCGATGGATAATAAACCATAGTTTTGGAATATCTTCAATTACATCAAGAACGGACTCTATCTTGAAAGGGCCTCTAAAACAGAAAAGAGGACTTTAAGACAGCTGTCCAAGGGTTTTGTTCCAAATGGAGAAGTACTCTATAAATGGGTTTGAGGTAACGTCCATCTGAGATGTGTCACTAAAACAAAAGCCCAACAGATCATGGAACGGATGCATGGTGGTAACAAAGGTCCACACATGAACGAAATTGCTTTAGCCTGCAAGATCATGAATCAGGGTTACTTCTGGCTTATTATGAATCAAGATTGCACAAGATATGTACAGAAATGCCATAAGTGCCAAATCTACGCCAAACTGCAGAAGAAACCTCCTGTACCTCTATCTCCTATCACCACGCCTTGGCCATTCGCAACATGGGGCCTTGACGTCATTGGCAAGATAAGCCCAAAGTCTTCCAGCAAGCATGAATTCATTTTGGTAGTTATTGATTATTTCTCCAAATGGGTTGAAGCTGCACCTTACCAAATATTGGATTCCAAACGAGTAGCCCAGTTTATCCATACCAACATCCTTTGTAGGTATGGAGTTACTTTTGAGATCATCACTGATAATGGATCTCACTTCCAAAAGGAGGTTACTCAGCTATTAAAGAAGGAGAAAATTCAATACCATAAATCTTCTCCGTATAGACCACAAATAAACGGCGCAGTTGAAACTGCAAATAAGAAGCTCAAGAATATACGACAAAAGATGGCTGACAACCATAAGGATTGGCACCTACATTTGCCATATGCCTTATGGGGATACAGAACAACAATACGTACTCCAACTGGTGCTACACCTTACTCTTTGGTGTAGGGATAGAAGTTGTCCTGCCAATCGAGGTAGTTAGCTCACATTATAAGGGAGAGTCAGTTGGATGAAGTGGAATGGGTGAAAGGCTACCACGACCAACTTCTTGTCATCACAAAAAGAGAATGGATGTCTTATATCAGATGCAAGGTTATCAACAGAAACTGGCTAGGCACTTTGATAAGAAAGTCAGGGATAGAGGATTGCAAGAGGGTCACCTTGTCTTGAAAGAAATAAGGACGCCTGTTCATGATCCAAGGGGAAAATTTAGACCTAATTGGAGTGGTCCATTTGTGATCAAGAAGATCTTATCTGGTGGAGCATCAATCTTGACAGACTTGGATGGCATAGGATTTGCTAGCCCATCCAATCTGGATCAACTCAAGAGATACTTTGCATAAGCATCCTTGTAATTCTTGCATAGCATTTGTAATCATTGTGAAATCATGCACAGCATTCACATTTCTCCTCAAAACCAGAACTACGTGGACTTAATTCTCCATAAAGAGGAAAAAGAATAAAAATCATATAGGCAGCCCTTGCGGGTTTGGTCCAATTCATCAATAAAATTTTCATTTCACATTCATTTGGCTTTTAATTGTGTCATAAAAAATAATAAAAATATAAGCTCGCTAAGTTGAAAAGCCGAAAGGGCAGCTTAGGCAAAAATTAGAGTAATAAAAGAGATTAAAAAAAAAGAAAAATGATGTTTTATTTATCTCATTTAATTTTTGGAACATCAAAAAGAGAATAAAGACATAATCAAATCATTGTCCTAAGCTAAATAAAACAAAAATCATGAGTCTTGCTCTATCTTCTCAAGTATAGCAGCTCTCCTAGCCTTCTCTGACTTCCACGAGTTAGCTATCCACCAATCAATATACTGCAAAGATTTACCACCTTAGTGAGCAAGATGAACAGTATGAAAGCCTCTCACCCATCCATTCCTGACAGCTCGAGCAACGGTCTCAGTAATCATAATGGATTCAAATAGAGCACCATCTGGGGGCACACCCTGACTATGTCCCATTTGACACATAACCCTAGTAGCCTGATAAAATGTCACCATCCTCAACCCCAGCAGATAGACCATCTTGTAGCCAAAGCTCATGGTTATGAAACTCTTGATCTTGTACCATTCACACCTCTATAGTAGGTCATCAGAATCCAACTCCATCAGCCATCTTATCCACTCTTTCTCTGAGTTTCGCTTTATCACAATGGTCTAGATCCTATACCACGAAGCAGAATAATCCACCTTTGTGGGAGGTCCCACTATCTGGAGATGGTCTCTCAGCCAAATCTGAAAAAGTGCAAAAGATAAGCATAAGAAAATATGGAAAGAAGTCGAAATGAAATTTAGAAGCCAGAGTTCGACCTGAAGAATGATAGGGCTGATTGCCCATGGCTCATCAGAAGTGCAAGACCTGTCCAAGCTCATAATGGTCTCAGCCAGCACTATGGAGGCAATAGATCTCCCTTCCTCTATTTGTGGAATCAGCTTAGTGACTCTAGCATCCCCCCAACCAGTAGAGCTCGCAAAAATATATCCTACAGTCAGACAAAAGGATAGAGCCCGCATCCTCAAATGAAACCACCCATTATCCTCAAAATCCTTAAGATCATGGTATTTTGCTATCACAGCAATCAGATCTACCCAATCATCTACTACTATGGGATTAGCAGTCTTTGTACTCAAGTCAAGAAGTCCCCTGAAATAGTTGAAATATCCTACTTTCTCAACAGGTGTAGCCAGCATAGCCTCTGGATCATATCCGAGCAACACAGAAAACTCTGCGAATGTAGGACACATCTCCTCCATAGATGCCCCAAATCTGAAGACATGGGCAGCTAAATCCCAAAAGCGCATGCATGCGCGCAAAAACTCCCAGTCAATTTTTTTGCCCCTTAGGGTGGGCATAATACTTACCCCATACTTTCCTAGGTTAATCCTCTCCACTTTGGTAAGGTTCTTACACCACAGGAACATTGCATAGCTGAAATAGGGCTCCATTGTGAGGAATAAAAAATAATAAAATTGATGACAAGCAAAAATATGGTTGAAAAATGACTTTTAGAGGCTTAAAAATTGATGGTATGGACTAAAAAAGGATGAAATCTGCTTAAATAGGCGAAATTTTGACTGCCAGAGTCGCTACCCGGCGGCACGCCGATCGTGCCGCTTGGGCCGGCGGCACACCGAGAGTGCGGCCTTGGACGGTGGCATGAAGACCGTGCTGCCCATACCGACAGCACACTGATCATGCCGCCTCTGCTGATCCTGCCTCCTTGTGCCATTTGTCCTCCAACAAATTTTTACCACAAGTTCTCAAAATTTCGAACCTAATAATTATTTTTTTTCAAAACCAGTGCAGAAATGAGAGAAAAACGTAAGGAATAGCATAATGAAAACCCTATTTAGTTGAATGTCTGCATCCATATCATGCACCCATTTCATCCAAAATATCCATAAGTCATACATATCATACATACATCCAAGATGTTGCATAAGCATAAAGAGCGCATATATCCAAAATGTCATGCATACATTCAAAATGCTACATAAGGAGTATATCATCCTAAGTACATGTATACATGAAAAAGTAAAAGCTGATAAAATAGGTCGCTAATGACCATGCCTTGGTCTGCGACATCCTCACCTGGGCACCTCATCCTCGTGACCTTCCTCCGTCAAATCTCTGTCATGCAGAAGAGAGCTCATAGCAAATGCATATCAGCCTAAGAGATTATAGTGATAGCGGAGGAACTCCATGGGAACCTGGAAAAGAAAGAAAAATTTGTGAGAATCACTACAAAGCAGATAAAGGTTAAAACGCCAGCTATGCAAAATTTTACCTCTATAACATTCTCAGGAATAGTGGGAAAAAAGGTCGGTCAGTCTTCAGGAAGATTATAACGCCATGATCGGCCGTTATAAGAAACGTAATCAAGGTAAGCTGGCAAACAGATAAGACCAACAGGTAAGGAAACCAGATCAGTCGGACCTCCCACTAAAGCGTATGGAGCTGGGGCTGGAGTAAAGCCACTAGCCCCTGAAGGACCAATCCCAGAAGGATCGGCTACAAAACCTGAAGGACTAGCCATAGCACCTGAAGGTCCAACCATAGGACCCATGTTGCCAACCAGAATAGTACTACCGACCCATGGAGAGATGAAACTCCCAGCTCTGGAAGGAGGCCTTTGGGAAGTCGCTAAACTAGATCCCCGATGTGATGGTCCCCACAATCTATCCAGAGGAGGTGAGCCCCGCATCAAGGATGCCTCGCAGAACTCATCATAGTCCATGTCAGGCAATAGGTAATCCAGACAAAAAACTCCGTCAGCCCAACCATCCTCTCCCAAGATAGCCAGTCCAAACCTCATGTCCACTGGAGGAGACTGTGGCACAACTCTCTTTCCTATAATCTATGCCCTCACCCTCTCTCCTAAGTAGAACATCCTCGAAGGCTCACAATAGAGCAAGAGTCGACAAGAGGATAAGTCCATGCTAAGTCTAATCCAGTCAGGGATCCACTCTGCGAATATGCTAAAAGGCATCCATCTCACCTGTAAATAGATTGCAATATAAGCAGTATAAGGTAAACAGTAAGATTTAAGTCAAGATCAATAAAGAAATACCTTGTCTACGATCAAAGTAGCAAAGATCTATCTGCAATTATCAAATAACGGTGCCATGAAGAAATTTCTATTGGACATCCTCCAAAGACATCCGCAGGGAGGGTCAATAGCAATAGGCTCTCTCAGTGGTGGAGCCAGCATCGGAAAATGCTCATAAGCCCAGTACTGCAAGAAATAGAATTCTGTCAGTCACTAGATAGATATCAGATAAATAAGATAACAGTACAATACTCACCTCGAGCACAATAGAGGTACCACCATGGCTACAAAGTGTGCCACGGGAAATACTGCATAGCTCCTGATACATAGTACAAAGGGCGGCACCTTCCCAGTCAAATTCGTCGATCTCATCCAGATTCTCCAATGATTGCAAGACATTCAAATTATTGCTATCCTTATTGTTATGCAGAAAGGTATAGCTCAAGATAATCAAGGCACATAGTCTAGCACCCTGATCAACATCATACTAACCTAGAGTCTAACCCATAGTCATCAAGGCCTGATGAAGCCAAGAACGTGGGACATTAAGGTTCCCATAGGGGGTCAGCCCCAATCAGAGCAGTCATCTCTACAGAAGAGCACTCGATCCACGAAGAATAAAACTCGAGAGGACAAGATCTGAAATGCATACCAGTAAGCATGCTCCACTCGAGGGGAGTGACTGTCATCTCGCTGCAGGAAAGATGGAATGTATTTGTAGTATCCCACCAGCGCTCAGCCAATGCCCTGACCACGATGGTATTAACGGGCTGCTTGATGTCCAGCTTCAGCCACCTGAGTAAGCCAGATGGCTTAAGCTGCAGACGGATAGCCTCTTGATTACCCAGATAGAGGCAGACTAACTCCATGACACTACAACCTCCCCTAGGCCTCAACTGTACTCTCTGTAATTTTTGTAAAAATAATAATAATAATAATAATAATAATAAATAAATAAATAAATAAATAACGATAATAATCAGAATTTTTACTAATTATGCAGGAAAAAGAAAACATATCTGAAGAGATCCAGTGTAGCTGACATGGTGATCTGGCTCCTTCAGCAATGTCTCCGGATTCTGAGCACCCATTGCTGGCTGATTGAAGGCTTCCATTTTGAGAGAGAGTAAAAAAAGAGAGAGAAAAGAAAGATATTTGGAGAGATAAGTGAGAGCTAGAGAGAGAGAAAAAAAAAAGTGAAAAATATGAACTTATGAAAAATGTGAAGGAATGAAGGTATATATAGGAGTAGAGGTGGGCCCCCCTTCATAATGACATCTTTTAACTTTTCTGATTCGCAAGTTCAGTTCACGTGATTTTGCCATAACAAGCTCATTTTAAATCAGAATCTAGTTCCGTCTGAAGTAGTGAATCCACATGATTTTTATCCATCACCCAAAACAGACGAGGTGTCGATTAGAGTTCAGAATCTCCTAAAATTACGAAAAAACTAAAAATTCAAAAATAACTTAAAAATTAAAAAATAGACCAGACAAGGTCAGAAAAGCCAGAAATCAGACATGGAGCTTTTGTACAACTCCCAATGTGGAAAAGGACATTCAGAATGCTCATAATGATGTCCTAGGCTTTCTAGTTCACACTTATCAAATTTGGCCTCTGTCTAGCCAAATCAGATAAGGGGGGCAGTTGTGAACCCTTAAAATTACACCTCCAGTAGATTGTCTTTCAGTTACGAACTCACAGAATCAAACCAAGCTCGAATCAGAACTGAAATAGATGAGAAACAAAGGAAAAAGTAAGAAATAGGTTGAACCAGCCGGTCAGCGCACGCCAGGCACGCCGCTTCTCTGGGCAGCACGTCGGGGGCATCATGAAATCCATGCCAACGGCATGGGCGGCATGCCCAATGTGCTGCTCGGATGTCCGACGACTCACCGGTGCCACCCGTGCCGCCGGTGAGTTTCAGATGCCGCCGTCCGTACCGCTGATGCCTTCTCAGCAGCTTTATAAATGGAACCTCCTTCAGGCGCATTTCACACAAATTCCAAGGTAGAAACTCTCTTATACTGATATACTTGTTGCTTTTAAGTTTTGTTTGAAATTTGATACAAAAGAGCTGTTGTTTCAATTTCAATTTCAATTTACATTCATTACGCTATTTTGCTAATCTTTTGTTATTAAGATTTAGATTCCAAGGGTTTTGAATCCAAGGTGGAGTTGAGATCCGAAGCTAAGCTCATTTCGTTCATCAGAAAGACAAGAAAAGTAAAGATATAATTTCCTTTCTATTCTCAAGGTTCTAAAATCATATCTAGAATTCTCTTTAGGTCTAAACAGAAAAGATCTAAAATTTATTAATTTAAGAATCAGAATTAAATTAATAAATAAATCAACACTTTTTCCAAAATTCATCCTTTGCAAGAAGGAAGAACTGCGTGGAGTTTGATTCCTATTCAATAGGATACGCAGGCTGCCATTCTAAAAAGACATCAACTCCAAAATCTTTTTGTTAACATTTTTCCCTTTTACTTTGATTTATTTATGTCAATCTTTTATTTCTGATTCTATGTTACTTCAGTTGAGGAATGTGTGCTTTTTCTAATACCCATAAGGGCTAGAGGAAAGATCCTCTTATTTTATTCGTTTTGATTTTGTAATAATTAAGTAGGATTTATTTTGCTTATTTATCTATTTGTCATTCCATCTTATCATATATATCTGTTTCATACATCATTATATTCTTGTTCATACATACAGGAAAATTCCTTTTTAAGAGTTATTTTGCACTTTTAGCCAAACTAAAGAAAATTATATTTTCTCAATTGAGTAATTACCAAAACCTGATCCCCGATCCCTTTTTAGTCACTCGCGGATTAGTGCATTTTTTATTGGGATAAATCAAATATTTTGTGGAGTCAATCATGTTGGGTATTCTTTAATTTTCCCAATTAAAATAAGTAAATTAAAATGGCGACTCACTTTCATAAAATCCAAAATCACAGAATCAATTTTCTGAACTCACAGCGAGTTTCAATTGTAGAGTTTTTCCAGAAAAATATTTTGATTTCTTGGCAGATCGGACCGGTGCTCGGGCGAGGCCTCACATATAGTAAACTAGAAATTTACATATCCAAATACTTTTATTATTTGGCATGATCGATTAGGCCATCCTGGTTCAATAATGATGAGAAAAATTATTGAAAATTCACATGGGCATCCATTGAAGAACTAGAAGATTCTTCAAGGAAGTGAATTTTTCTGCACTACATGTTCTCAAGGAAAATTAATTATAAGACCATCACTAGCTAAAATTAGAATTGAATCACCTACATTTCTAGAGCTTATTCAAGGTGATATATGTGCACCTATTCATCCACCATGTGGACCATTTAGATATTTTATGGTTTTAATCGATGCTTTTACTATATGGTCACATGTATATTTATTATCATCACACAATTTAGCATTCGCGAGATTACTTGCTCAAATAATTTGATTACGAGCACAATTTCTAGATCATCCAATTAAGACAATTCATCTTGATAATGCTGGTGAGTTTATATCCCAAACTTTTAATGATTTTTGCATGTCACTTGGGATAAAAGTTGAATATCCTATAGCACATGTTCACACGCAAAATAGTTTAGCAGAATTACGTATTAAATACCTTCAATTAATAACTAGACCATTGCTTATGAGGATCAAACTCCCTACTTCAGTATGAGGACATGCCATTTTATATGCGGCAGCACTTATACGTATTAGACCAACAAGCTACCATAAGTTCTCCCCATTGCAATTGGCTTTTGGTCAAGAGCCAAATATTTCTCATCTAAGAATTTTTTGATGTGTGGTATATGTTCCTATTACTCCACCGCAACGTACTAAAATGGGTACCCAAAGGAGATTAAGAATATATGTTGGATATGAATCTCCCTCAATAATTAAATATCTTGAGCCATTAATAAGAGATGTATTTTTGGCGCGATTTGCAGATTGTCATTTTGATGAAGCCACATTCCCAGCATTAGGGGGAGAAAATAAAAAGGTGGAAAAGACAATAACATGGAATACTTCATCATTGTCTCATTTAGACCCTAGAAGAAAATATTGTGAACAAGAAGTTTAAAAGATAATCCATATGCAAAAATTAGCAAATCAACTGCCAGATGTACTTGCTGATCCAAAACAAGTAACAAAATCTCATATACCAGCAGTCAATGTTCCAATTCGTATTGACATCCTAGAAGGACAATCTGTTAATGAATCTCAAACACGCCTAAAGCGTGGAAGACCTATTGGTTCTAAGGATAAAAATCCTTGAAAAAGGAAAATTGTAAATAATAATGATGATTTTATTGAGAAGGTAGATACTAATATAAATAAACTTCCTAAAGAAGTACAAATATCCAAAGATGATAAAAGTGAAGAAATCTTGATCAATTATGTTAGTTCTGAAAAAAGATGGAATAGAAATGAAATGGTTATGGACTACAGTTTTGCATATAATGTAGTAGTAGATATTACGAATGATAATTTGGATCTTGAACCACAATCTATTCAAGAATGTCATAATAGAGATGATTGGCCTAGATGGAAAGATGCAACACAAGCAGAATTGAATTCACTTGAAAAGCGTAAAATTTTTGGACCAGTAGTCCAAACACCTGAAGGTGTGAAACCAGTAGGATACAAATGGGTATTTGTGAGAAAAAGAAATGAGAAAAATGAAATCACAAGGTACAAAGCAAGACTTGTTGCACAAGAATTTTTGTAAAGATCTAGAATTGATTATGAGGAGACATACTCTCCTGTGGTGGATGCAATAATTTTTAGATATCTTATTAGTCTGGCAGTACATGAAAGACTTGATATGCACCTAATAGATGTAGTCACAGCTTACTTATATGGCTCACTTGATAATGATATCGATATGAAAATCCCTGAAGGATTTAAAATGCCAGAAAAATACAATGCAAGTTCTCGAGAAATGTATTCAATTAAGTTACAAAGATCTTTGTATAAATTAAAACAATCTGAACACATGTGGTATAATCGCCTTAGTAAATATTTGATAAAAGAAGATTATAAAAATAATCCAATTTGTCCATGTGTTTTTATAAAGAAATCTGGATCTGAGTTTGCCATAGTTGCTATTTATGTAGACGATTTAAATATTATTGGAACTTTTGAAGAACTTCCAAAAGCAGTAGGTAACTTGAAAAAAGAATTTGAGATGAAAGATCTTGAAAAGACTAAGTTCTGTCTCCGTTTAGAAATTGAACATTTAAAAAAAGGAATTTTTATTCATCAGTCAAATTATACAGAAAAGGTTCTTAAACGATTTTATATGGACAAAGCACATTCATTGAGTAGTCCAATGGTCGTTTGATCACTTGATGTGAATAAGGACCCGTTAAGGCCTCGAGAAGATAATGAAGAAATTCTTAATCCTGAAGTACTATATCTTAATGCAATAGGTACACTGATATATCTTGCTAATAATACGAGGCCTGACATTGCTTTTTCTGTCAATTTGCTAGTTCTTCACCAATCCGAAGACATTGGAATGGTATTAAGCACATATTGCGATATCTTCAAGGAACTGTTGATTTGGATTTATTATATACAAATAAATCTAGACCTCAATTGATTGGTTATGTAGATGCAGGGTATTTATCTGATCCACACAAAGCTCAATCTCAAACGGGTTATTTATTCACATATGGTAATACAGATATATCTTGGCGTTCTACAAAGCAAACAATAATTGCTACTTCGTAAAATCATGTAGAGATAATAGCAGTTCATGAAGCAAGCCGAGAATGTGTTTGATTAAGATCAATAACTCAACATATTCAAGAAATATGTGGTCGATATTCAGATAAAAAAATCCCAACAATAATATATGAAGATAATGCAGCTTGTATTGCTCAATTAAAAGAAGAATATATTAAGGGAGACAGAATAAAATATATTTCACCAAAATTCTTCTTTACACATGATCTTTAAAAGAATGGCAAAATTAGTATTCAACAAATTCATTCAAGTGATAATCTAGCAGATTTGTTCACTAAGACATTACTTACTACAACATTTAAGAAATTAGTTCACAATATTAGAATGCGTCGTCTCAAAGATCTTCAGTGATATTGCAAATAGGAGGAGTTTAGTACTGTACTCTTTTTCCCTTAACCAAAGATTTTGTCCCATTGAATTTTTCTAGTAAGGTTTTTAATGAAGAAATGTACTATTCGCATGCAAGAATATTGTTCTCTTTTTTCTTCACTAGTTTTTTTTTTCCTACTGGATTTTTACTAGTAAAATTTTAATGAGACGTATTCTTTGCAATGATAGACATCCAAGGGGGAGTATTATGAATAAATTAGAATGGATGTCTATAACTCATGATCTTTAGAATCTTATAACTCATCTATTTATTATATTATGTTACATATTCTTTATAGTAATTGATTTCTTATGTTAGTTGTGTTATAACTTATGTTAATCATACTCTATAAATAGAGGTACTTGTAGTATTGTTTGATACACCAAAAAGCAATACAAAATTGTTCTTCTTCTCCATTCTTGTGTTATTTTGCTTTATATTTATTTATTTTCATAATAGATTAGACTTAATAGTTTTATTTGTAACTTCAACTAATGAATATTTATTAAACTTTAATGTGTAATATTTAGGGATATGAACCATTTTAATAAAGTGAAATTTTGAAATAATTAAATTATTTTACTTACACATTATTAAAGTAGAATTGCTATGTAATAATTAATTTGATGCACTAACTTATTTGAAAATAAAATTTTATAATTAATAAAAATTATATTTTATCTATATATTATTGAATTTTTTTAAAGTAACTACTAATTTGAAAATGAAATTTTATAATTAATAAAAATTAAATTTTACTTATACATTATTAAATTTATTTGAATGTGTTGCTAATTCAAAATTAAAAAGTGCATGTATATATATATATATATATATATATATATATATATATATATATATATATATATATATATATATATATAAAGCAGCTAATAATTTAAAAATGAAATTTTGTAATTAATAAAAATTAATTTTAACTTATATATTATTGAATTTCCTTAAATTGTTGTTTGTGTATATATATATATATATATATATATATATATATATATATATATATACCCTTTAAATCGGTTCTAATTTTAGTTATTTAGTTCGGAACAGTTCGATCTCGGTATAGATAACTAATAATCTCTAGAACCGTAATATTAAAAAAATCGAGACAGTTCAGTTCAGAGAAAATCAAACGATCAACGAATATTTTTCAATTCTGGAGATTTTCAGTTCGAATTTTCCGTAAGGTCCGGTATCTCCAAGTCCCGTGTTCAGCCCTACTTTAAATATTCAAAATTACATTAAAATTTCATAATATTCATAAAAAAATGGTGAGTATAAAGAAAGTCTATATATATATATAGTCTTGAATTCGAGCATTAGTGATTTCTCTCAAAATTCACCTCTTGACATATTATATTTTACAAGACTTGTACGTCAGTTCAAAGACAGTTTCAGTTGCAGCTCCTGAATAAAACTACGCCTTACTAATACTTGGGTCACCTCCTAACTCAAAATCATAGGCCAGTAAATGGCAAAGTGCACTGAAATCTAAGATTGAGATAGATTATTCGCTTGCCTTTATCATTTTCAGGGTCTTGTGAAGGACACTGAAATCTAAGATTAGATTGAGATAGACAAGTAGACTAAGTAGATTATTCACTTGCCTTTACCATTTCCAGAGTCTTGTGAAGGAGACCTGGGTGCATTGAAGCTAGAGTAGCTTCCCACCTTTGAAGTTGACCGCTGAGTTTTGACCAATGGGACTAGTGACTGCACCACATCTGCCATTAGTGGTCTATAATCAGCCTCTGGTTGTACGCACATTGCAGCAATTGCTGCCACCTGAATAACCTCTTTCATTGAGTATTGACCCCCCAGCGCTGGATCCATAATTTGAATGACCTTTTCTCTATCTGTCAGTCGGGGCAGCACCTATTTTACAAACAATATAAATTAATTAATTAACTAAAATAAAAACTCAATATTAAACATAACTGTAAGTATATTGTCAAGTCTTTAAAAGTAGCATTTCAGGCAAAGCATAGTG
This sequence comes from Reutealis trisperma, assembly GCA_947687605.1. Classification (NCBI taxonomy): domain Eukaryota; kingdom Viridiplantae; phylum Streptophyta; class Magnoliopsida; order Malpighiales; family Euphorbiaceae; genus Reutealis; species Reutealis trisperma. The sequence continues at coordinate 48,374 of CANTUT010000382.1, forward strand.
GCAATGCATCTTTTCAACTTGGCAATTAACTCAGGTTCGAGTCCATTCCCCGGTGGTAAAAAAAGAAAAGGTCAGAGTTACTGAAGAGAGACAAGATTCTCACCCAAGCCACAAGAACGCCTTCCCCAGGAGGTCTCTTCATATCAACCGGAACCCTGCCAGTAAGCAGCTCCAACAGAACAACTCCATAACTGTAGACATCTGATTTTGTTGTTAAATGCCCAGTTAATGCATACCTATGCAGCACAATAATCCAAAATTCAGTTAATAAAATGCACAAATTTGGCTTGCAGATTTGAAACTAAGATATTTGAGCACGATAATACAATTTTTTTATTGATCAAATTCACAACTTTAAGTCTGAAGGTGAATACCAATAAAAATGCATACTTCCAAATCCAGCTCAACTAAATTATCAATAACATTCATGAATCAAACCAATTAATAAATGGACATCCATTCAAACAGTTTAAAATAGAATGCACAAATCCCCCATTTGAAATTGTTCCATCCAAATATTGAATGAAATTAGTAGTACATTAGCAATAATAACTAGGGTACATTACTAAAAACCCTGTTGAGGTTTGGCCTGACTTAGACTTTCATCTCAACAATCTCAAACTTGTTACTATTTAGCAACTAAAGTGCAGTTAAATTTTTTTACTTCAAGGACTAAAGTGCAGAATTTACCCTAAATACTATAATTGTCACAGAATATATATGGGTAAACTAACATAACACCTTTGAAGTTTACCATAACTAGCACACTAGTCCCCATTGTTATAGAATTTGTATTTTTAGTCCCTGAGGTTTTTAATGACCCAAAACTTTAGGCATTGACATTTTAATTTATAGAACACTTTGATCCCTAAAATTTTAAAATATGATATACTTTAATCCTTGACTTATCATATTATAGAACAATTTAGTCTATCAAAATCTTACATTTTTTTACTGAAGTTGGTTTAGAGCGTAAAATGCTAATTTTGAAATAATAATGACTAAAGTGCTAATTATGCATAACACAGGGGTGTTATAAAGACTTTTATGTATGATCTGTGCTAAAAATTTTGATATCATACTCGGGGGAAACATATCCCTGAGTGCCCAATACTCGAGTTGAGACATGTCCACCGGCTTTGTCGGGTCCAAGCTTGGCCAATCCAAAATCAGAAACTTTGGCATGGAAATTTTTGTCCAAGAGGATGTTGCTGCTCTTAAAATCTCTATGAATCACCGGAGGACTGACATGTTCATGCAAATATTCCAAACCCTTAGCAGCTTCAAGGGCAATTCTGAGTCGTGTTTCCCAATCTAATCTTAAGTGCACCTTATGACCTGCACATTTTAACTATCCAAATGTTCAGCGAAAGCACTTCTGCATGCAAAATCACAACAAATAGTTACTAATAAGTTTACTATCCATGAGTACATTCATGTTGGTTAATGTGTCTTTTATTTGGCCTTGCAATACACGGTGATATTAAGGCTTTATTTATTTTGTGGGAAGTAATTTTTTTTGTAGAAAATATTTTCTAAAAAATTCTTCCAGAGAAAATAACTTATTTTCCACTATTTAGTTCTAATATTCAAATTAGAAATTATTTCTAATATTTGGTGTGTGTTGCATAAAATTATCAGACAGTGAAAGTGTTTGGACCTACAAGGATTTAAGATTTTTCTATTTAAAGTTGAACCTGCAAGAAAATTACAAAACAAAAAGGTAAATTGCGGTGATTGCCACAAACAGACATCGGTTGAGTAACAATTGAAGATGACTGGTATCAGTCAGTAAACTAATATCATATGCCTAAACTAATATCATATGCCTACATGATTTGCATGCATGTTCCTTTTGTTTTCACAAGTCTGTGCAAGTCTAAAAATGACTTCCCATGTTGAAAATGGAAATCTACTTTTTGCCAGTCATTTTTTCTTTTGGCCAAGACACCGTTTTCCATTGACCAATTTTTGTAGGGAAAACTGCACAAGTACTTTGAAATTTGATTTTCTAAAAGAGTTCTCAAACATTTTTTATAATTGAATCCTTGTACTTTCTAAAAGATCCTACATTAGTTCTTCCTAGAAGGAAATTTTCACCCAGCAACCAGAGTTGTCCCAATGTAAACTAAACGGTAGGTCATGCATCTAAGAACATGTGCAATCATGAAGAAAACATAAAACGTGGAAGAAGGGAAAATAATGCCAGAAAACTTGGAAGAGGAGAAAATTGGACCATAAAACATGGAAAGCGGGAAATTTTCACAGCAACAAATGTCTGAAGTTTGTTATTACATTTTTTTTCTTTTAGTTGTAAGGTGTTTAACATACCAAAGAAAAGAAAAAAAAAAATCTAATCCTACGGCTTATACAAAATATTTTTATTATATATTGACTTCAAATTTGCCATGGTAGATCCCACAAAAACATCTAACATTTCATTGTCCTAATTCAATGATGATTTTGAATTATCTATATAATATGGTCATCACCATTGGAAATCAAAAAATCAATTCAGTGCATCATTGAAGGCCACATCTACTTTAGGGTAACTTATTTGCATTTGTACTTCACATCACGACTACATGGAAGTACATTTACAAAATAGGCAAGATAAGATAGAACTGATTTGCAACTAGTGCCATCCTTTCAAATTTTCCTAATAGTAAAGCTTGCAGCATGAATAAAAGGAAGAAATTCTACTTAATATATTCAATTACATGTTTCATATGGTAAGAAATTAGAAAATAACCATTAAAATTAATATAGAAGAAGAGAGAAATTAACATAATTTACCACTAATGGGATACAAATGTTCTTGTAGTCCGCCATTTGCCATGAACTCATACACCAGCAATTTATGATTGTTATCTGAACAATAGCCAAGCAATGCCAGCAAATATGGAGAACGAAGACGGCTCAGCAATTCTACCTGTGAATAAACAAAGTCAGCCAATTTTGGAGCTATTGAATAGAATCTGTATTACAAAGTGAACAAAGATGCGAGTTTGAAGAAGGGAGGAGATGAAATTTTGAGTCACATACATGCATGCCTCATGCTCATAAAAACACATAAGTGTGCCTAGTATGTGTGCTCATTGACACAAATTATCCTCTTCGCTTTCAAAAGAATGAAAAGGATGAAACATAATCTTGAAAAAGTTATTTGACTGAATCAAGTTCTCCATCTTTTAAGGAACAAAGAACCAACTTCAACAAGTATTTTGAGATCAAACCTCCACTTTAAATTCCTCTTCTCCCTGCTTCCCTGCTTGATCCATGAATTTAACTGCAACTTTCCTTCCATCATTGAGCACTCCTCGGTATACTGACCCAAATCCACCATGCCCAACCACATTTGACTTGCTGAAACCACCTGTGGCTGAATGTAGTTGCTTGAATGTGAACACCTGAAGTCCTTTCTCAGTAGCAACTTGAAGATTGTCAAAGCTGCTTTTCTCCTCGTAATTGTCTGACAATTGAATCAACAAACATACATTAGGCCAATGCTCCATACTAGAAACATTGGAAATTCAAATATTGGAACTTTGAGAACAAAGAAAATAATGATTTGATTTAGCTACAAAGAATTATCCAGCAAGAACATAAAACAAATGTTGCCATTCTCCATCTCCTGAACAATCAATTTCAACAACCAAACCAATGATATAAAAAGGAAAATGAACTAGCTTAATCTAAATAACCATATTACTTAAAATACATTGATAAAACTAAACATAAATATAAAAAAAGCAAACTACCCCAAAAAAATCTATATTGCTATCAATTTGGTTGGTTTATTTGAATTCTGGGGATTTTAAGAGTAGGCATTTAAGGTTTGAATTTACTCTGAATACAAATAAGAAGTGTTGGAAAATATAATCCTACAATAGAAAAAGTATAAGAATATAAAGTACAATATATGTGGAGTAGATTGGGTCTTAGCATAAGACAATTGGTTTTGTGCAATGTAAAGTTCCAACCCCACTTAATGGCCATTGATATCGTTTGGCCTAACACTCTCAAGGCCCATGGATTTTCTACATGGTATCAGAGCTGAAAATGGCCCAATGGCCAGATGATCTTAGGCTCGTATTTGAAAACCTAGAATTTGAGCTAGCTAGAAGTCTAGACCAGTTTGTTAACCTAAGGCCTTAAAAAAAAGTGAGCCTAGGTGTGCTTGTGGTGGGCCTCCAAGAGTAGACCCATCTTTGGCAAGTGATAACTGGTCCATGTCCAGTTATACTTGAGATGAGTGCTGGAAAGCATAATCCCACTTATATGGCCATTGATATCGTTTGGCCCAACATTCTCAAAGCCCATGGATTTTCTACAAGAAGCTTCTAGTTCTGTGCCTAAAAAACACAAAGTGGTTATGAATCTATATAGAAAAAAAATGAATATTCAGTTATGAATCCATATAGAAAAAAAATTGAATATTCAGTTGATTATGTTTTAAACTTCTAAAAACCAATAAAAAACTTGAAATTTGAAACTCTAAACAGAATCAAATAAAATTTTAAAGGATATCAAACTTAATCAAATTCATCAAAATCTTCTCCCTAACTCAATTTTAATTGTGTTATTCAGACCTTTAACTTCCATAGTAAAAGACTATCCGTAACATCTGTAAAAAAAAAAAAAAAAAAGTCCATATGATCAAAATAAATTTTCCCTTAATCCTGAAAGTAATTGTGCAACCAATTCTCATTTGATAATTTCCAGAGTAGTCTCACTCTCAAAAAGCGCTCAAAATACATCCTTCCACTCATCCAAAATATAATGGCCAAGAGAAGGGTAAATCCTGCACTTAATACTTCTTGTCTACATTGACAGTCTACCCATGCATTATACTCCTATCTAAACATTACATATAAAATCAATGAATCCTGATGGTAGCTTAATGCATATTACAAAAATAAAACACTAAATTCAGTTGCAAAAGCCGAGTAAGTAGAAAAAGAAACATATATTTGTGCATTGATCTGCTCTAACGAAGGATATAAACAAAAAGATAAATAATCATCAAACAATGAAAACTCCTAAGTCAAATTTAAAGAAACCAGCAAAAATGTGAGAGACATACATAAGATTTACAAAATGAAAACCTAAAAGGGCAATATTTGAAGTGGCTATAATATAATATATAACAAAAAGGATAAAAACAAAGAAAAGTTAATTTTTTGATTTCCACACTAATACGTTAGCTTATGTTTGGATGCCAAAATACTATCTTGTTAACAAAAATTTAGTTAAGACTTCAATATAAAATAGATTATAAGTTCTCCTTTCATCCTTAGACAATGTTCTCAGCACTTGAAACACATCATATAGAATATCATAGCAAATTTTGGTAGTAACAAACAAAAATAAAGTACCTTGCCGCTACCCTATAGGTTATAGCCCAGATCCCTTGCAGAACACTCAGACTCCAATCTCAAGAACACAAGATTAGAAAAGGGGGTAAGTGGTGGGTAGCCAAATTTCCCTTTTTTTTCTTTACATTTCCTACACATTCTCGGCAACCAAACATTAATCAGCGCATAACAATATATAAAGGTAAAATGCAACTTACTTCTGTAGGTTTTGAGGCGTTTGGAGAGCTTGTTGCGTATATAGCAGTAATAGCTAAAAGCAACAAGCAAGCAGGCCAAAGCAAGTGAAGCAACCACCACTATGGCCACTAATGCTACGCGCTCCTTCGTTCTATACCCATCATCATCCTCTGTTTCCATTACTGTTTACTTGTAATTAGATGAAAAGGAAACCCTAATCCGAGAAACCGCAGTCCTCTTACTTGCTGGAGTTTCAGATCTTTAATCTCATTCGCTCTCTCTCTTTCTTCTCACTCCTCACTTTGTATGACACGACTGTTTATGTCGTTTGGCGCCCAGAAAAGGCATCAGTGGCGTTGGCATGGCCCCCTTGTACGTGCCAATTTTTGAATTTTTACAACAAAATTATTTGTTAAATGCATGCACATTAATTATAATACACACTATAATTATAAGATAATTATTGTTTGCTAGTTATAGTTATTTAAAAGGACATTAAATAGCATGATATTTTTTATTTTATGTTATTTATTAAATATAATTTTTACATTTTCATATAAATTTTATGGGAAAAGTTGAATTAATATCCAAAACAAAATAGATATAAAGAATAAAAAAATATTAAAAATAGAAATGGGACATAGTTTTTTAGACATTCTAAAAAGAAAAATGTCACAAATAAAATGAGATTAAGAGAGTATATAGATATTAATTATCCTTGAGTAGATATTTTAAAGAGATTATAATATATGGCTATTTCAATAATTTTGTATATTTCATATCCTAACTATTCTTATATATAAGAGAAACTAGGATTAATATATGAATAAGAGTTTCAAACCCTTTTTATATATTTTCTTTTTATTTCTTTCATTTTTTTTACTTTATTACTTTATTGTGCTTATTATTATATTCAATATGTATGACGGCTGCTGGCTTGCTCATCAATTATGTACTGCTACCAATCAAATCAGCGCTGCTGGAGTGACTGCAATCTTTGTATCGGATTAAGAGATAGTATTGAATCAAGAGAGCCAGGATAGAGGTAGCGACTCTCTATATTGAGAATTAGCGTGGTATTATAGACTATATTATATCCTTGTATGATTTCATGATTTGTTTGTCTGTTTGGCATAGTGCATTAGCATTTATGACCGTTAAGTGGGATGTTATATTAAGGATTATATAGCTCATTAATTTGAATGCATTAAGGATTATATAGCTCATTAATTTGAACGCTCATTCATATTTAAATTATTTTTTTTCCAAATTGTGGAACAAGCTAGTAAAGATATTTCAAATTGAGTTATATTGCCTTTCATTCCTCGGCAGTGATGTGCAAATTAATATTGTACTATATTCCAAATTCTAGAATTTCACATTGTTATCCATGTTATATGTCATTCTATATTATTCGTTAGTTGTTTAGTGTCTCTTGGGCTAATTGAATTGTATGTTAAGCAAGAACCTTGTGATGAGATGATTGATGCAATTGCCCTGTGTGGCACTGTTTATGATTTGATGTGATATATGACCAGTTATTCATAAGTGTGGGCACATAGCCCTGTTTTGTGATAATTACAGTCGTCACTTGTTAGTTTCATCACTTTGTCAGTTAGCAAGCTTACTACAAGCACTGGTAGCTACATGTATCACATGTGTCCTAATGTCGGTAATGTGCCTTCAGGTTTGGGTCATGATAAAGTTAGTACTACAGTAAAGGTGTAACAACCAATAATTACCCTACGAGTTTCATGACAAATTGTGTGAATTTAGGGTTATTGTGATAAAATATGTGACTTTATAAAAATTCATGTGTGATGTGATTTATAGGTATGTAACATGTTAAATTAATTTTAATGTGCCTAATATGAATTATTATTATGAAATAAATAATTTATATAAAGTGCATTAGTATAAAATAATTTATTTTAAATAAAATGAATTTTCATGTATAAAGGCAATTTTAAGCATAAAATGATTTTATGAGTATTTTAAAATAATTTTTAAATAAATGTTTTGGGGAAAATTTTAATGAAAATAATAAAAAAATATTTTTTTATTTTAATTACTTATAATCAGCCTCTAATTTAAATAAAAAAATCCAAATACCTAAAAACTCACTACTCAAAAACCCTCATAACCTAACTCATTAAGGGTAATCTTGAAAATTTCATCCAAAACCCTAATATTTAAGCTAAATTTCGGCCAACCCTTCATTCTAGCAACCACCATTCTGTTATTTCATTATTTTGGCAGAAAAATTCTCTCAAAATATTTCTCTCTACCGAAATTTATAAAAATCCTTTCAAACTTACGATTTCGTGACTATTTCGTATGTTTTTCTTTTCCTTTCAATTTGTTATTTGATTTTTATGAAACTAATCTTGGAAAAATTATTTTGAACTAAATATTTACTGATAAAATTTGGGCTAGATGATTCCTTGAGAGAAAATTAATTTTTCTACCGAAAGCACTAACCTCTCTACGTGATTTCTCCAAAGGTGAATCATGTAACTCAAAATTGAAATTTTTATGCATAAACCATACCAAAGGGGCAATTTCTGTATCATTGATTTCTAAACTAATTTTTAATGTGTTTTGATGAAAAATATTGGATTAAATTACATTTCTGCATATTACTGTAATGACCGAAAAGTTTCAGAAAACAAAGGAATTCAAGATTTTTGTGCTGAAACTTAGAAGTTAAATTCTATGATTTTTTTGTACTTGTAGCTACCAATTTGTGTATGGATGGATTCTAAACTGATATTTGTTTTTTTTTTGATGAGAAATAACAATTTAAATTATGTGTTTGCATATCGCTGTAATGAACGAAAAGTGCGAAAACTCATGATTTTCACCCTAAACCTTGAAATTTGGAATTTTCATGCATAATTATGATCAATGGCTGCCAGTTCATACATAAGGATGTTCTAAACTGATATTTGCTATGATTAAATGAAAAATAATTGTTTAAAACACCTGTTTACATATTACTGTAATGACTGGTAGATAACGAAAACAAGAAAATTCATGGTTTTGCATCCTAAAATCCAAAATTTGAATTTTCATGTATAAAACATACCTATTGCTACCGATTCATGTAGATTAATGTTCTCAAATGATTTTTGTTGTGTTTACATGAGAAATCTTGATTCAAATCATGTTTTACCTTTAATGGAGCATTCGACCTACCAAGAGATTTTTATCCCAATGTCTATAATTTTTAAATGATGTGTTTCAATGATTATTGACATGTATGTATGTATGATAAATGGTTAAATTACATGTTGGTTGAAGGGAAGACACTAGACAAGCCTAAAGGCACTTTGGTATACTTAAGTATACTTAAGGTATCTTAACCTTATATTGTGATTAGAATTTGAATGTGATTGGGAAATATGAAAATAGATGTTATGATGACTTGATAATGAATTAATGGTCTTGAATTGATGAAGTGATTGATTGAATGAATGGATCATAAGGGTTAAGCATGACACTTGAGAGGCTATTGATAAATTGACATATATGGAAGTGTTAAGTGTACTAAGTTGATTGTTAAAGTGAATTGATATTAAGATAATGATATTGTGTTGACCTTAGAAAGGTATTGACATGAATTATGATGTGTTTCCATATGGGTCTATAAAGGCTAAGTGTACGAGAATTTTAAAGTCAACATGTTATGTGTAAGTAATGGGTGCACTTCTATGTGCAACTCTAAGTGTGTGTGAATGTTATATGTGCATGGGGTAGTTATAGGATAGGATAGCATGATGATTAAATAAATACTAAGTATGAAATTAAATATTATGTTAGAGCTTGAGCAGTTTTAGAGGTTCAAAAGGGCTACATGTACTAAGAGCGAAGGAACCACAATGTGAGTAAACACTATGTTCATGTTACAAGTGTGAGTAAACATTATGATTTTGTTATAAGTGAAAGCTATCATGATATGTGTACCTTTGACATTCTTGAAACCCAAGTTCCTTCTATTCTAAAATGAACTCTATGATTTTTTTGTTAAGCTTAAGTTGCCAAGGGACAATTGATCTAAAACCATTTCGATTATCCAATGAAAATACCTTTATGATTATTGCCCTAACTTACATTCTTTCTGGAACTACACTATCATTGTATTTTTTGTTCAAAAGTTAAATTGCTATTGTTATTATGATACATATTATTGTTGCCTTAAACGTTATTGTTATATGTGATTACCATTAGCTCTAGCTATGGTACCTTTAATCTTTTATACAGAAATTATCGTATTGATACAAGTAATCATTAGCTATGTGATCCTCGTACCGATGCGAGTAATCATCGGCTATGTGATCCTCGTACCAATGCGAGTATTTATCGGCTATGTGTTCGAGTGATTATGGTAATAGCCTTCACTCTATGTGTTATGTGTTATAAGTGTGATTTCTGTGAACCTTTCTAAAATTACAAATTGTGAATCATGAACTATAAGTTATGAGCTATAAGCCCTTTTGAAGGGATATGTGTTATTGTATAAGCCCTATTGTTTACTCATTGAGATCATCTATCTCACCTCTTCTTCCTTGTGTGGCTCCGAGTGAGCAACATATAACACATAACACATAGAGTGAAGGCTACTGCCATAATCACTCAAACACATAGAGTGAAGGCTATTACAAACTGTGAATCATGAACTATAAGTTATGAGCTATAAGCCCTTTTAAAGGGATATCTGTTATTGTATAAGCCCTATTGTTCACTCATTGAGATCATCTATCTCACCTCTTCTTCCTTATGTGGTTCCAGGTGAGCAAATGTGAGGAGGCAAGGTGATGGCTCAACCATTCTACTTTGCTTGGGGATTCCTTGTCCAAGATAATTAGTTTAATATGTTATAAAGAGTTATCCTTAGATGCTTTAGGAATATTTATTTTTGGATGTTTATTTTGAAATCTTATCTCTTTCGGGGTTTTAATTGGATTCTAAATATTATTTCCTTATGGATTATGTTTAAAGTATATTTTAACTATGCTCCTGCAACTTAAAGTTTTCAAAAAAAAAAAGATTTATTCAAGTTAATGTAAGCGGTTTTAGTAAGATCCTAGGCAGTATTTATATAAGTATAAGTAGGTTCTACAGGCATGGGTAATCTTATGTCTTCCCATGTTCTAGGACTATTGTGTCTCTGAAAATGGAATGTGACAAAAGGTCTTATGACCTCTAGTATGTTTAGAGTTGAGGAAGTTTTAGATTGTCTAAGTTCTTATAACATGCAGAACATAAGATTCCTATTTGTCTCGTTAAGTTTTTTTTGCCTTCAATTCAGCGTTATCCCTGTGTTATGATTTACTAATTTTGTCATTTATGTTTGTATGAATGTGTTACGTGTTTTCATTGGCATGATGGATTCGGCAACTCAATTCAGACTCACAGTTTACAATTAGAGGATATACAATGCAAGTGGAAATTCTGCAGCGATAAAGATTCTTTTGGATGTGTAGGATACAATTAGAGTGTAAAGGATATGAACTTTCATGAAGTAAAAAGATATATGGACCATGCTAATCGTGATTTTGAGAATCCAAGAGGATTTTGATCTATTGGAGTATAAAATGATTAGATTTCAAAATCTTAAATGTTTTTAGAATTAATGCCTTATTTTTTATTTGATTGTTTTGAGTTAATGACTTAGTTTTGAGTTTGCCTTAGTTTTGAGTTTAAGGATAATAAATGATTTTAAAGCGTGATTTTAAAATAAGTTGGAAAGCTTGTTGTTTTGAAATTTCGTACTTGTGTTCAGTTTGTCTGTCTACATGTGCATTGGGTTTTGCATCATAGAGTCACACATCACTGTTCATGTATCATGAGTCTTATCACCCATTGCATTAAAGTTGCATGTTATTCTATCATCCTAGGACACGGTATCTTAAGTTCCAAAACAAAGAGGGGAATATTTTAAATTTTACAAGTAGTTTTTGAATGATTTTAGAAATTTAATTGTTTTGGATATACCTAGTGGATTTGAGTCCTGGCATCAAGATGGGTTGGTTGGCATAAACCTCTTTTCCATCTGCAACTATCAACTTC
>CANTUT010000383.1:2500-5000 GCA_947687605.1 Reutealis trisperma
TGTAACCTTCTGACCGCTCGGTGGGCCCCATCTGAGCAGGAAAAATGATCCTTTTTACCCTTTCAGTCCAATTTTCAGCCATTTCTAACTATACCCTTCATGGTCTTTTCACATTTTCATTACTTTAACTACCCTCATCCATCTTTCCTATAAATACCCCTTTCATTCTTCATTGCAACACATCTCTTGATTTGACTAGATTGCTATCCTCAAATTCCTCTCTTCTTCTCCCTCCAACCACTCTCTAATTAATTAATTAATCTTTTTAATTAATTAATTATCTCATCCTAACCATGTTAATTAATCTTTTTAATTAACTAAAACTCCTTTTTTAATTAATCACTTAATTAATTAATTAATTAATCACTCTTTTTTTTAAAAAATAATTCATTTTTCCAAAATCAAATTAATCATTTTTCTCAATCCACCTTTTATCCAAATTAATTAATTAATCTTTTTAATTAATTAATCAATCCATCCTTTTCATCATATTAATTAATTAAAAGAGAATCGATGCTCTATGCAAAATTCAAGGTTATTGATGGAGATTGGCCGATCACTTTAACTAAAAGGTGAGAGACAATGGTTTGCAAGAAGGAAATCTAGTTTTGGGAGAAATCCAAGCCCTATTCATGATCCAAGAAGAAGTTCAAACTGAACTGGGTTGGACAGTACAAGAAGATCCTATCCAACAGAGGTACCATCTTCACGGATGTGGACTTAATGAATTCTCCAATCCTGAAAACCTAGATTAGCTAAAATGATACATCATCCGAAAATGACATCTGCATTTCATTTCTGTTTCTCATACATATGTAATAAAAACTACGTGGACTTGATTCTCCTTAAAAGAAATGACTGATAGAAAGGTGATGTAAGGGATACGTAAGCAGCCCATCTCTGGTGCGGTCCAAATCATAATACAAAATATTTTATTTGCATTGCATTCTCATTTTCTTTGTGTCTAGTACATCATTCACTTAATTCTTTTGCCTAAAAAAAAAAGAAGAAGAAAAAAAAGAAGAAAAGAATGCTTGCTAAGCTAAAAACCAAAAAAGGCGGCTTAGGCAGAAATTAGAGCAAAAATAAAAAATGTCTCATTTAATAATGATCAAGTTTTGCAAAATGCAAGTCCATCATCGTGACAAAAAGGATTGCCTTTTTTAATGTCATCTATAACTTATCCTATTTCGTGTAGTCCAATCAACCTGCAATCATTCATCCTAAAGGGCCTTCTCCCAAAGGACATAACAAGAACACATAAGCCCAGAGTCTGACATGACACCTCTTCCCAATGTTCATAATCATCAAAATCACCTTTTATTCAAAGCCAATTCTAATGAGGGGGGCAACTATGAACTCTTAATTTTGCACCCTCATCATCCAACCACAGCCTTAGTACTTGCTAAGTTTTACGCGCTACGCAGAGCCGTTACGGTGATCCTGCTAACTGGTTAGCAGGTAGGGGTTTAGGGGCAGCACCCCTGAAAGAAAATTTTTTAGCCTTCAATTACATTGCCACCAGACATCCAAATTTCCCAAACTCCATACCAACAACCAATCTCTTAAAAAAAAAAAAGAAATCTCGCGAAATGTGCCAGGGTGACATGTAGCGTGCCGCAAAATAGGTGTGCGGTGCCGTATCAAACCTCTGTGGTACTGCATGCCTTGCCGGCATATCGCATAGCCCTGATGTGGCACCACACTAGGCCCACTAGGTTCTACAACCTTTTGATCATCCGGTGGGCCCCACCTGTGCAAAAAATGACCCTTTTACCCCCTTTCAATATAATTTTCAGCCATTTCTAGGCCTACCCCTCGTGGTCTTTTCACATTTTTATTACCTAAACTACCCTCACCCACTTTTCTTATAAATTACCCCCCTTCATTCTTCATTCTAATGCAACCCTTGAATTTGAGTAGATTGTTATTATCAAATTCCTCTCTTCTTCTCCCTCCAACCACTCTCTTATTTAATTAATTAATCTTTTTAATTAATTAATTACTTCACCTTAACCAAGTTAATTAATTTTTTTAATTAACTAAAATTCCTTTTTTAATTAATCACTCAATTAATTAATTAATTAATCTTTTTAATTAATTAATTAATCACTCTTTTTTTTCAAAAATAATTCCTTTTTCCAAAATCAAATTAATCCTTTTTCTCAATCCACCTTTCATCCAAATTAATTAAATAATCTTTTTAATTAATTAATCCATCCATCTTTTTCATTATATTAATTAATTAATTTTTTAATCCACCCAATCACTTGGTCTCGATAAAATAGAATTTCAGTCCGGTAAAATTCTTCGCCCACCAAAAGTCAAGGTATTAGCATTTTTCCTCACTCTTAACACACCTAAATCAAAATTAATCTGATCAACTCCTAAACTACTCTGCTTAATCATGAAATGAATTACGTGGGTTTTAATCCTTATTCAATAGAGTACGTAGGCACATTTGAAATCTAAATCCAAACCTTAAATCCAAATTTCTATC
>CANTUT010000383.1:10000-65000 GCA_947687605.1 Reutealis trisperma
TTCAACTTGGCATAATTTTTTGTCCCAGCTCTTCACCTACTTTCCTATCAAACACCACAATAAATTGCCTAAAGACCTATTAATACCTACAATATGATCATCTTTTTATGGATGGTAAGCAATGTTGAAGTTCAATTGTGTATTCACCATCTTCCATAAGCTACGCCAAAAGTGACTTAGAAAGTTAAGTATCTCTATTAGAAATGACAAAAGTAGGTAACCCATGAAGATGGTAGACTTCAAAAAATAAAGTTGAGCTACTTTAATAGCATATGTGGTCTTCTTGCAAGGAATACAGTAAACCATCTTATAAAAATAATTAATAACCATAAAGATGGAATCATTACCTCCCAGTATTCATGGCACCCTAAAATAACATCCGCTCAAGATGGAGAAAACATTAATAAAGTCATGTACAACCCAGCACTAGTAGTTACACCTTTGGAAACTCGGCATACCTGACACATCTACACATAAGGCTCCACTTTGTGAAAATTTGGCTAAAAATAAGAATCCATAATCAATTTCAAATTTCTATCTCTACCTACATGACCCTTTCCATAAAGCTTTTGCACAATTTGCAAATAAAAACTATAATTTAGAATGCATAATTGATTTTCTCTAAATAAAAAAAAAAATTATGTAACACAAATTATGTTTTTTCTCTAGCTTGCACTTTTGACATGATAGGAGAAAAATAGGGATCAATAGAAAACAAGTCACAAAAAGAATCGAAACCAGGTACCTCAACTATCATGTTAGTCTATAAGTTCGTTCTGCACTTAAAGCATCAATAACCTAATTAGTTACTCTAGCTTGTGTTTCACTATGAAGGTCAAATATTGCAAATATGCAACCCAAGGTGTATGAACCGACGACACTTTATACTAACTATTTAAATTTTTTAAGGCCTCATGATTAGTATAAAAGAGAAGCTCCCTTTAGATTAGATAATGCCATTAATGCTATGATTGCTTATACCATCGCATAGAACTCCACATTATAGTACTATGATTAAGCTTAGAACTTGACAATTTCTTACTAAAGTAAGCCACAAGTCTATTATTTTGACTTCAAACTATTCCCATGCTTACTTTAGAAGTATCATTGTGCAACTCAAAAAGATGTGAAAATTCAAGAAGGACCAAAATTGGCGCAGTGGCAAGGCGTGTTTTAATAAGTTGGAACACTTTCTTTGCCTCATTAATCCACTAGAATTTTCCACCCTTTATGCAATCAATAATAGATGCCATAATGTTACTAAAATGAGGTAAGAAACACCTACAAAAGGAAGTAAGCCCTAAAAATTGCCAACTTCAATGAGTGTGCATGGCTAAGGCACTATTTTACCTCTTCAATCTTGGACTCATCCACTTGTAACCCATCTCCTAAAATTAAACCCAAAAACAACATCTTGGATGTTATAAACACACATTTCTTGACTGCTGCATAAAATTTCTCCTTGCAAAAGATGCATAAAACTTCTTAGAAGTGTTAAAGGTGTATTTCAGTGTTAGCATTATAAATCAAAATGTCATTAAAATGAACAATAAATTTCATAATAAGAGGCCTTAAGGATCGATTAATCACGCGCATGAATATATTAAGGGCGTGTTTTAAAAGTTGTCTTCCACTCATCTCTAGGCCTAATACGAATATGGTGATACTCACTCTTCAAATCTATCTTAGAGAACATAGTTGTCCCACTAATTTAGTCAAGTAAATAATCCAAACGAGGAATGAGAAATATGTACATCACTATGATTCTATTAATGGCTAAACTATCGACATATATTTGCTATGTTCCATCATTCTTTGGAGTCAGTAATGTAGAAATCGCATAAGGACTCAAACTTTCTCTTATATGTCCTTTGGCCAACAGCTCCTCCACGTATCTATGCATTCCTCATATTCATTAGGACTCATTCTATAGTATGATCTGTTTGGCAATGCCACACCTAGCTCTAAGTCAATCTAATGCTGAATATCCGTAAAGGTAGGAGATCATCTAGTACCTCATAAAAAAATACTCTGTGAAATTCAATAATTATAAGGGTTATTATAGGAGGCACACTCATTTCTATACCAATTTCCTAATTTTTGACCCTTGGAGCATAATAAGGAAGACAAGAGTGTCTTTTATCAAGAGATGAGTTCACAAGTCATGGTTATATTTTGGAGAGTAAAAACTAAATTGGCAAGTGGAAGGCTTGAAAAATCATAAAACTCAAAGTTTAGGCTGATAGTAGTGAGTAGACCTAGGCCTACATGCGCCTCATACTCCCATGGCCTTATTTGGTCTTGCTATGACTTGACAAGAATTGAAGATTTGGCCTTTGATTAGTCTTAGTGGTGATTGAGTAAGTCACAGTTGTGATTTATAGGTCACGATCGCAATTCTTGTATCTTGGTTGCGACTTAGAGGCTATAAGTTCATGACTTTTAAAGAATTTTTGAATCTTTAAAATTCCAAATTTTCTAATATGTTTTATTTGCAAAGTAAATACTTAACACATATTAAAGTAAATACTTAACACATATTAGATAGCTTTAATTTGATTGACAAGATCAAAATAGAGATTGACTAATTTTTGGAACAACTTAGATCAACAATCTCTCTCTTTTTGATTTTGACAATCAAATTGAACTTAAATATAAAATTATTTTCAATTCATTAAAATTGGGATTGCTCCTCCTCAATTTATACAATTGATAATAAATAATAAGTAAAAAATTAAGTGTTCAAGATTCAAAAGATATAACACATAATATTCTTTATGTCAAATCAATACATTAAGTTATATATATGTATAAAAAAATAAGTTTTCCCCCTTAATTAATTAAAATAAATCTTCCCCTTTGTCAATTATCCAAAGACAATTTTATATTTAAGTTATTTCTCCCCCTTTGGCAAGATCAAAAAGCAAGCATAGAGAGAAATAAAAATAAGGAGCCACAAAATCAAAGTAAATAAAATATATAATTGCATTCATTAAAAACATAAAAGTACATCTTTGAGATAAAATGCCAAAAAGAAATGAATGCATAAAAATTAAAAGACAAAAGAAAATAAAGTTGAAAACAAAAAAGAGAAAGAAGAAATCCTAAATCTAAGATTCAATATCTTGATCACTCTCTTCACTTGATTCCTAATCCTTTATATGACATTAAGGTAACCCCATCTTGCCTTACATATCATATATATCTTGATGAATAAGATTAAGGAGGCTAAGTTTCTTCATTATTTTGGAAAACATCTTTTCCACATTGGAAGGGGTTTGGGAAGGTTGGGTTTTAATGGGTTCTTAGGTTTCATCTTATCTTGCTTGGCTGCCTTCCCTAAGCAAGACCCTTGGCCTTTTTCTTGCCTTTTCTTAAACTCCTATTTCTCCAAAAATATATTCATATTTTGCTTCTTTCTCATTTAATGCCTTGGCATTGATCATATATTGAAAATCAATAAGGGATATTTTAATGCGATTTTAGAGAAGGGCTTTGTTTGGTGGAGTAAGAGCCCCAACATGTTTGGCAATGGTAGTGATATGAGAAGAGAAGAATTACACCCTTTTTAGTGGATGAGAGGTGATGAAATTGATCTATAAGGAAATAAGCAGTTTGAATGCTTTTTCCTTTCACAAGGCCATAGAAAAAAGAGGTCTTTTTGGGAGACTTTTTCATTGCCATCCCCTCTAGAATTGATAGAGAGGGTGACAATTCGATGAAGTACCCAAATGGAAAAGGTTTTGATGTGTTTGGCTAAGGAAGATTTTGGATCGAATTTTGGTTTAATGGAAATTTCAGTCCAAAATGGGTTTAATTCAATGAAAAAGTCATTTGAGGTATAGGCTCCTTCAGTTTGAAAGCTAAAGATGTTGGCAAGATCTTTGAGAGAGAGTTCATAGAGCTTACCAAAAAATTGAAAATCGATTGCATAATGTCCATGAATTGGGTGAAGCTTTTAGTGGACAACAACGGTGGCAAGAAATTCCTTTGCAAGTTTATCATACCCATCTTCATCAATGAATACAAACTTCCCTTATTGAAGATTGTTAAGAAAAGCAGTAATGCTATCCTTAATTCCTAAAATTTTGAAATAAACGAAACTAGGAATTTTTGAAGGAAGTATAGGTTTGTCTTAGATTCTTAGGAAATTTTATTTTTCCTCTTGGGTAATTCCCCTCATAAGATTAAGGGGAGAGGGTTAATGAGAGGTTTGAACCTCTTTTCCCTTTGTAGAACTCTTTCTTGAGGCCATTAGTGAACAAGAAATTGAAAAGAAAGAAGGATTGACTAGTTCTAAAAGGAGAATGAAAAAGGGAGAGTTAGAAAGTGATATGAATTGAAGTAGGGCATGAATTAAGTGCTAGAAAATAATTAGAATTGATAGTATGGGGTATTGTGAACCCTTAATTTTGCACCTTTATGATCCAGCCGTAGTTTGACACTAGCTAAGATTAGTGTAATATGCAAAGTCAATAAGGCAGTCCCACTAGTTGGTTAGAGGGTAGGGGTCAAGGGGGCAGCACCCCATTGAAAAAAATGGATTTCCTTAGTTTTTCAGCCTCTAGCTTGCATTTGAACTTTAGATGCACCTAGGCTTGGTAAACAGACATCTGGAAGAGGAAATTGTTGATAAACTAGGAAATGAAGTCTTGGAAATTGAAATCTATCCTTTTGACCTCTGAACCACCCTTAGATCATCCGAGATTGAATAACGATCACAATGTAAGTATAATCACTCAAATCAAATTAGAAACAGACAAAAAAAAAAGGTCAAAATTTTGATGCTGCCCAACTTGTTAGCATCACTTTAGTGCTGCCTATACTGTCGGCGTGCCTCTAGTGCCATTAGCCCTCCCTTCATTCCTGTTTTGCACTCAATTTTTTTTTATAAATAGGGGTTCACTCCCAATCATTTGAGAGGAAGAAGAGGATGAATGGTTTTAGATACAAAAATCTCCACTTTTTATATAAGATTCATCTTGTGGGATCCTGATCCAAGGTGGAGCTTAGATCATGTGTAAGGCTTGCTCTGTTCATACAAAGAAAGCGCAAAACCAAGGTATAATTCCTTCTTTTGAGATTTCTTAAATAAGATATAGAATTCTCTCTTTTATATCTCCCCTTAGGTCTAAAACTTAAAAGATCTAATCTTGTTAATTTTAAATCTGAATTAAATCAATAAATCAAATTAACTTTTTCTAAAACCTTTCATTCATAAGAAGGAAGAATTGCGTGGGGTTTGATTCCATTTAAAGGGATACGCAGGCATGTGTGAGGCTTCGCCTGAGCACCAGTCCAATCCACTAAAGAGAATTGAAATGCTCATTTGGGAAAGAACTCGTGAGGAAGCCCTCAAGCTTATCTTTGATAGATTTGAAAATTATTTCTTAAAGTTGCCACCTTAATTTATTTTTATTAGGAAAATATAAGGAAAAAGTCCATTTGACTCCAATTATTACCGAAAGGAAAAAGATCACTAGCCTCAAAACCAAAGAGGATTTGGGGATTAGGTTTTCAGTTTAATAAAATATATTTAGCCAAATAATATAAAAAGTAACTTAAAATATATTTCATGAGCAGTTTAAAATGCATGAACAATTTATAATATGCAATGATCATTTAATCCATAAAGTTTATACACAATTGGAATTCGAAATGCATGAACAATTTATAAAATGTATGAACAGTTTATAATATGCATGATCATTCAATCTATAAAGTTTATACACAATTAGAATTCGAAATAAAAGAGAGTTAATATTATAATGAAATCTCAAACTTAAGGGATACCTCCTATAGCCCTTATGGGTTCTAAGGAAGTCACACATTCCCTAAACTAAGCCTAATAACAAAGCAAAATAAAACCAAGTGAAGAAAGTGACAGAGGGGGAAGTTGGTTAGTTTTAATTGGATTCGATGCTTGAATAAGGCATGCCTACATATCCCTTTGAATGGCAATTAAAACCCATACAGTTCTTCCTTCTTACAAAAGGGTTAGTTTAGCCTAGCCACTTTATCATATTTTGATTGATTGATTAAAAGAGGATTGAGTTAATTAATTAACTTAATTGACTATCAAGTTGATTAGCTAGTAACCTAGATGAATCAGTTTAATTAACTAACTAAAAGAGGCAAGGAAATTTAGACAAAAGAAAATTAAAGGAAAATAAGCTTACCTCAGACCATGGGTGGAGATTGGCCTTTGAAGGTCTAGTGGCTTGCCTAGGACGATGGGCGACGGCTGACCTCAGATGGTAGGTGGCTGCTAACCTCAAATGGCGTGGCAGCTTACCTCTAATAGGGGGCAATGGCTAGCCTCAGATGGAGGGCGGCGATTAGCCTTGAATGGTGGGTAGTGGCTAGCCTTGGACGGCGAACACGAGCCTTGGGCAATAGGCTTGCCTCAAATAGGTGGGAGAAAAGCCCTTAACTAGTCGGATAGAAATCAAGGAAAAACCTTCCAACATGAGCCGTGGGCAATAGACTTGCCTTGAAGAGGCATATGGAAAGCCTTTAACTAGTTAAGTAGGAATCAAGGAGAAACCCTAACTTGCTTTGCAAAGCAAGGAGCAAATGCAAAGTGGTTTGCTTAAAATTAATGTTTTTCAAGTTCTAGGAGTTAGTGATTTGAAGTATGGAGAGGCCCTCTATATATAGGGAGAAGATTGGAAGAGGAAAACACTACAATTTCGATGTGGGATTGCAAAAATAGGAGAATTTGCCGGAGTTGCCACAAAAGGCTTTATGGCGCCGCAAAGCTCTCTATGGCAATGGGCCCTGTTTTCTCCCATTTCGCCTATTTTCACCCATTCTTGCTTGTTTCTTGTCTGTTTTTATGATTCTAGTTGTGTTGTATTTGTTATTCAGTCTCAGATGATTTAAAGAGGTTCAAATGTCAAAAAAACACGTTTTGATTTTCCCGATTTTTCCATTTTGGTAGTTTTCAACTTCTGGAGATTTGTTTATCGAGTCTAAGTGCTTCTAAGGTTCAAACACATACTGAAGATTGCAAAATTAAGGGTTCACAACTGCCCCCTATGAGGTCTTGCTCGAGCACCGGTCCGATCCGCTGAGGGGAATTGAAATGCTCTTCGGGAGAAACTCCATGATTGGAACTCGCTATGAGTTTAAAAAATTAGATTTTGCAATTTGTTATTTGTAAAAGGGAGTTGCGACTTTAATTTACTTATTTTAATTGAGAAAATTTAAGGAAAACCCAATTTGACTGACTCCAAAATGTTTGATTTATCCCAATGGAAAAGAGCACTAATCTGTGAGTAACCAAAGAGGGCTCGAGGATCAGGTTTTGGCATTTAAACAAATGTTTGGCTAAAAGTTACGAAATATAATTTTAGTGTATGCATGAACAGGAGTAAAAATGATGAATGAAACAGTTATAGATGATAAAATGAAATGACAGTTATAAATAAATAAGCAAAAATAAATCTTAATTATTATAAAACCAAAATGAATAAAATAAAGAGGATCTTTCCTCTAGCTCTTATGAGTATTAGGAAAAGCACACATTCCTCAACTAAATTAAAGAAATGAACATACAAAATCAGAAATAAAGTACATATACAAATAAATAACAAAGTAAAATGAAATTTAAACTATAAATATGAAAGGGAAAGTGTTATTGAAAAAGATTTTGGAGTTGATACCCTACAAAATGGCATGCTTGCGTATCCCATTAAATAGGAATCAAACTCTACATAGTTCTTCCTTCTTGCAAAGGAGGTGTTTTAGAAAAAATGTTGGTTTAGTTTATTAATTTAATTCTAATTTTTAAATTAATAAATTTTAGATCTTTTCTATTTTAGACCTAAAGAAAGATAGAATAGAGAGAATTCTATATATGAATTTAGAATTTTAGAAATGGAAAGAAGAAAAGGAATTTACCTTTATTTTTCTTAAGTTTTGGATGAATGGGGTGAACTTTACCCCATATCTAAATTCCACCTTGGATTAGGGAACCTTGAAGTTGAACCTTACATAGAAAAGATTAGCAAAACAGAATAATAACTGCAAATAAAAAGAATTTAGAGTGACAGAATTTTTGCATAGAAAGAAAAGCATATAGGTGAGTTTTCCTTTCCAATTTTCTCCCAAAATCCATCCAAGAGAGCTAAATGGAAGCTTTATTTATAGAGAATAGGCGAAGGAGCACCACTGGATGCCAGCGGTTACATCGGCGGCATGTCTGCCGATCGGGCTGCATCGATGGCATGTCGGCCGACCAGGTAGCACTAAATTGGTGTAGCCCATGCCATTGGCACATTGGGCATGCCACCTGACCTAGTGGCATGCCTAGCACACCGCTGGGTTAGGGTTTGACCCTGACTCACCTAGATCAACCCTATTTTGTACTATTTTGGCCGATTTTGGTCTATTTCTAATCCAATTTGTGCTCGATTTGATCTTATAGGTTCATAATTGAGTGCTGGTCATCTAAAGGTGAAAGATTTAAGCAATTTATTTTTCAATCCAGTGCTACCCCCTTGACCCCTGCCTACTAACCAGCTAGCAGGATCGTCATACTGGCTGTGCATAGCACACTAATCTTAGCAGATGTCAAGTTGCGGCCAAATCCCAAAGGTGCAATTTTGAGGGTTCATAGCTGCTCTCTCATCAAAATTGGCTTTGGACAAAAGGCGATTCTAATGATAGTGAACTCAAGGATAAGGGATGATAGAATGAACCAAATGGATGCCTAAGTTAGAGTCTAGACATGTTTTGGGGAAAATGGTGGATTTTGAAAAGTGGTGGAAAAAATGAACCATAGGGATGCCTAGGTGATCGTCACTAAACATTTATGGGTTAAATGATCGTAAGGCTATCCTAGGATGGTCTGATTAAAAGTGATACCTAATTTAGATTTAAGATATCGATCCTAAGGTTGACTTAGGATGGGTAAAAGGGTTACTTAATTCAGATTTGAGGTATAGATCCTAAGGTTGACCTAGGATGGGTCTAATCAAAAGAGATACCTAATTCAAATTTAATGTATATATCCTAAGGCTATCCTAAGATGGGTTTGATTAAAAGGGGTACCTAATTCAAATTTAAGGTATGAATCCTAAGGCTATCATAGGATGAGTCTGATTAAAAGTGATACATAATTTAGATTTAAGGTATGAATCCTAAGGCTATCTTAAGATGGATCCGATTAAAAGGGATACCTAATTCAGATTTAAAGTATGAATCTTAAGGCTATCTTAGGATGGGTTTGATTAAAAAGGATACCTAATTTAGATTTAAGGTATGAATCCTAAGGCTATCTTTTCTAGTAGGAGATAAAAAAATGATGTTCCTATCTGGTAGGAATGATGATGATCCTGTCTAGTAGGAATCAGTGAGGAGGTGATCTTGTCTAGAAGGAATGAAGACGACCCTATTTGGTAGGAATTGGCGAAGAGGCAATTTTGTCTAATAGGAATGATGATGACCCTATCTGGTAGGAATCGATGAAGAGGTGATCTTGTCTGGCAGGAATGATAATGACCCTGTCTGGTAGGAATTGGCGAAGAGGTGATCCTGTCTAGAAGGAATGATGACGACCCTATCTAGTAGGAATCAGTAAAGTTTGACTTGATAAACCACCTTAATTCAAAAGTTTATTTAATGCAAAATGCATAAGATTATATAATGATTGGATACTTTAAACCTGTGAAAGGTCACTTTGTTATGTTGAGTTTTTTTTTTTTAGGAGAAAGATGCCCCCATTTCAGAAAGGTGAATATTTGGGAGGGAAATGCCCCCACTTTAGAATAATAAAGTGGCTCGACTATCTTGTTTAGATAGACCAGCTTGGGGATGGTTAGACCGAGTATGAGGTTGGTTGGAGGGTTGGTCAAAGGCTATCAGTTCAGCCTTAGGGGAGGAAGAGATCGAGCCAGTTAGCTTGAAAAGCTTAGTTAAGCATGGCCTTTTGATTTGGGATAGGATTGAACAACTAGCTTAGGGTCATATCAGGGATGAGGCTGCTTGGTCAATGGTTATCAATTCGACCTAAGAAGAAGTCACTTTGGGAAGTTAAGCCAGGTATGGCTAGAAAAGGTTGGGCTAGGTTTAGGTGGGTTTGGCTTGCGAGAAGGTTTAGTTTGAGGCTAAATTAGAATGCTTGATCAGGGGGTCAAGTCCTTGGTGATGATTAGGTCGAGAGGCTAGGTCAAGTTTTAAGGAAGGCCAATTTGTTGGGCTTGTCTCTAAAGAAGTTCATATGGGAGTCTTTGGTTAGGTTTGGCAATTGGCTTGGTCAGTTATGGCCTTCTGGTTTGGCTTTAGGGGAGACCATCTTAGAAGGCTAGGTCAAGTTTGGCCTTAGCTAGGGTTATTGGGAAGCTTAGTCTAGTTTGGCTTTGTAAGAGATCAAATTTGATGCTCGGTCAAGTTGTGGTCTTCTGGTGAGTTCATTCGAAAGGCTTGGTCAGATTTTGTCTAAAGATTGTGTTAGAGAGATTAGGTTGGGATGTTAGACTTAAGAGACTAATCTTGGCTTAGAAGAAAGGTCAAGTTAGGCAATCAATTTGGAAGGCTCAGTTAGATTTTGCCTTAGAAGAGATCATGGGCTTCATAAATGAAGGTCTTTTGGGAGTGGGCTTCATGGTGAAGGCTTTTGGTCATATGCCTCTTAATGAAGGCTTTTTAGTTTAGGCTTTATGATGATGGCTTCTGGATTTTAGCTTCTTGATGAAGGCTTCTAGATTTGGGCTTTATGGCAAAGGCTTTTGGTTTTAGGCTTCATGATAAAGGCTTCTAGATTTGGATTTTATGGTGAAGGCTTCTTAGTTTGAGCTTCATGGTAAAGGCTTTTAGGCTGAGGCTTTCTAATGAAGGCTTATGGGTTTAGGCTTCATAGTGAAGGCTTTTAGGATTGGGCTTCATGATGAAGGCATCTAGGTTTAGGCTTCCTGATGAAGGCTTCTACATTTAGAGTTTATAATGAAGGCTTCTCAGCTTGGGTTTCATGATTAAGGCTTCTAGGTTTAGGCTTCCTAATGAAGGCTTCTTAGTTTAGGCTTCATGGTGAAGGCTTCTCTATTTGGGATTTATGATGAAGGCTTCTAGGTTTTGGCTTCATGATGAAGGCTTCTTGGCTTGGGCTTTATGGTGAAGGCTTTTGGGCTTTGAGGATAGTTTGTTATGAGAGTGCTTTGGATGGTTAGCTTTGGCTCAAGTATGATGCTATAGGTTTTGGTCACAAAGATACCATAGGCTCATGGATAAGGGTTTGCCTTTTGATATGGTTGCATCAAAATGGTTTGCAAGCCTTAAGAGGCTTTGATTATGAGGGATTATGTGTTTTGCCAATGAGGCTTAATCTTTTAAGGATAATGAGATGTTTGCCAAAGAGGCACGAAATGGGCCTTGATTGGTTTGAGTCCTTTTTAATCAATTTGAGGATGATAGGCTTTGGGAGATATGCCTTGACTTTTGGTTTTGCTAAGGAAACTAGATTCAAGGATGATAAGTCTTGAGAGATTTGGGATTTTTGGTTCTGCCCATAATGAGATTTTGCCAAGAAAAGGGTGGAACATGGCTTAAACTTAAAATGATGGTATCTTTTGCCAATGAGGCTTGGGATGGAACAATATAATTTCATAAAGTTCAAGAATGGTTTGAAGGTAGGTTGAAATTTTTGAAAAGAATCATGGAGGTTGTATGATTTTGCTTTTTGTAGCATGAATCATGGAAAAGAGCAAGTCAAGCTTTTCTTCTTATTTGAGATTGAAAAGAATCTTGGAGTGATAGTTAATTGGTTTGACTTGATGACACACTGACTGTACTAACTAAAACAAAGAGCCCTTAGGAATGGCTAAAGGGCTAGTAAAAGAAGACAATTTAGGGATCATGTTCCCAAATGAGAGATAGGGATGTGATAGACTGGAGATATATGTTAACTCTTTGATCTAAGTGACAAGATGGATTGACAACAGATGATGATGTTCTAGGAAGACATACCTCCATTATAGGATAAGGGTACAGAAGACAACATAAGTTTAGAGAATGAGCCTTTAATGAGGAAGCACGGCTTTGGAGACATGAGATAAGACGGATTGATTGAAGATGATTTGACAACTTTGGACATGAGGGAAGATGACTTGGATGTGTTTTCTCTCTCTCTCTTTTGCAGCTCTAACTTTTACCTAAGTCGCCCTTTTGGGTTTTTAGCTTAGCTATATTAATGAAATTTAGGAGAAAACATTCTGCCATGATTTAGGCTGCTTTGAGGGGCTTTAACCTTTGAATTCTGGGTTTGACAAAGGTTTTCTCTGAATTTATCACCCCTTGTTGAGGTGCACCATTTGATTATCCAATGTGTAATAGATAAGTACATTTGCTTGCTCTTTGTGCTTTAATTGTCTTGATCTTCTTTGATTAAGAGTTGGTGAAGCAATTATTGATTTGAGAGAATGAGGACACCTCAAATTCTAATCTATGCTAATTGTGGTGGATTTAATCTTTACCCCTCTTTTCTTCATTTTCTTTTTCTTTTTTTTTCTCTTTTTTTGAAAGCTCATCTATGTCAGACTAAATCAAGGAAGATAAGAAAATTAATACATAAATAATGAAAAGAAAATATAGATACATCACTGTAAAGGAAACTTTATTGCAAGATGATAAAAAGGAACCATTATGGTTGACGAGAATACAGAAAAAATACGATGATAGACTCTGACTTAGATTTTGACTTTGACTTTGAAATTTGGACTTGGACTTAGGTTTAGACTAGGTTTAGACTTAGAATTCAATCTCAAACTAGTTAGATTAGCTGAACTTAAACTACTCCATGACATGCCTTTTACAGCTGAAGTGAGGTAGTGTCGAGTCAGATTTAGATTCCTCATCACTGTTTAGGTTGGTGGTGGGGAATTCAGCTTGAAATGATGTACTTTGGATGCAATCTTCAACTTTTGATGTAATTGCAACCAAAGCTTTGAAGGTGGGTAGGTATTGTGTTAACAAGTGGGCTTGATAGGTCGGGAGTAGATTCTTGACAACGATATCTACTTGTTCTTGCTCAGTTGGCCTGTTTACCATTTAAGCAACTTTAACCCTCCACCTAGTAAGGAACATAAAGAAGGACTCATCTGAAAGTTGCTTTGTGGTTTCTAGATCCCTTCTTGTAATGTCCACTTCAATATTGTAGTGGTATTGTTTTACAAATGCCTTGTAAATGTGCTTTTAGATTTGTTTTTGAGTGTCATCCAAGTTAATAAACCATCTTAGGGCAGCATCAGTAAGGGTTTGATAAAAAAGTTAAGCAAGGAGCTTGTTATTGATACTAAGGGGATGCATTGCCCCTGCGTACATCTTTAAATGGATCTTGGGGCAAGTAGTACCATCAAATTTGTCTAAATTCGGCATTTTAAACTTTGGTGGTAACCGAGCATTAGGGAAGAGGCTTAATGAACTTGTATCAACCATGCCTTCCCTCTTCTTTAGACTTTTTATCAATTTTTCCATGGCTTCTAGTTTAAATAAGAAGACCTCAAGCCTAGGATTACATACGGTTTCCTTTCTTTGGGAAGGATCTAAAGGAAATAAGGTGATTTGTGGTTATTCAGTGGGTGCTAAATAGGAGAGAGTGTTTGTTTGGAGGATATTAGATGAAGGAAATGAAGGAGAGGTTGGCCTGGTGGAGGAAGTAGAAGCATAGGCTTGAACTAATGCCAAATTTTGGTCTAGGTCGAGTGGATTTTGGAGAGTGGGATTTGGGGTTTGGTTTATGCCAGCTTGACTTAGCGTCTCTTGGACATCATTTAGTATGACCTCCCTTTAGGCCTACAATTGGGCTATTTGTCTTTTAAATATCTCTTCTTATTGCTTCAACAGTTTGGCTAGAATCTTATCCATGACATCTTTGTCGAATCCAGTAGATATCTTGGCAACCTTTGAAAGGGAAAAGGAACTGGGTTAGTATCAAACTTCAAAAAAGATGGTTATGGTGGGGTATGACAAACCAAGGACCTTTAGGTTTAATGGCAATGGATGACGATGTCTTATGGTTAGGTTGATGGTGTATGGGTAAAGATGAGGGTGGAGGTGTATGATGTTAGCTAGGTCGGTATTTAGCTAGGAGAGCTAGGTCAAATTTTAGCTTTGGATAAGGATTTTGCTTTAAGTGGCTTAGTCAGATTTTAGATTTGAGTAGCTAGGTTAGATTTTAGTTTTGAGTAGCTAGGTCGGATTTTAGCTTTGAGTAGCTAGGTCAGATTTTAGCTTTGAGGAACCAAAGTTTAGTTAAGAAGGCTAGGTTAGAGTTTAGCCTCAAGCAATTGGATTTGCAATTTATGGATGATTTAGTATGGCTTAAGGATGGAGCGACCACAATTTTTGTGATTGGGTTATAGATGTACTATGGATTTAGAGGTTGGGCGGACCACGGGTTTGGTGATAATTGGATAATGGTGGACTGGACCATAGGCTTAGAAAGGCCATGGGTTTGGATGGTGCTGTAAAAGATAAAATCAAGTCAGTGTTTAGTTTGGGCAAGGACTATGGATAAAGATGAAATTAGGTTAGTGTTTAGCTTAGGTAAGAATTGTGAAGGATGAAAGCTAGGTTAGTGTTTAGCTTTGGAAAGGGTTATGGATAGAAATGAAGCTAGGTTAGTGTTTAGCTTGGATAAGAATTATAGGAGGTAAAGTTAAGTTAAATTTTGGGTGCAAATAAAGATACCATGGTTGGATTTATTTTTTACTATGTGTTTGATATAGGTTTGACCTTTTGACCATAGGTTGAGGTGGACCATGGATTTTGGGTTTTGACTATAGGTTTAGGTGGACCAATGGGTTTTGGGTATGAAGATGTTTGGATAGGTTTTTGACTCCTCATAAAGTTCAAGCTATGCATGCATGTATGCATAAATGATTGAAAAAGGTTTCATGAAATACCAAGTTCAATATTATGGTGCATACAATCCTAAAGGAAGGTTCTATGAGTCATTGCATGAAAGGTTTAGGGTGGTTTAAAAGGAACCCATCGCACTAGAAATGCAATATATCTAACCACATGTGAGATAAAGAGCCTTGCATGGGTCCAATGGTACGTGCATACTAGTTACACTTCTAAAAGGATTAGAGGATATGTCATGGGCTAGATGATTTCACTATTGGCAAGTAGACCTAAGAAAGGTTGCCCACTCGATATTACTTTCTATCATTTGTTTTCTTAGGAAGCTAAGGTTTAAGGAGTCTGATGTAGTGATGCATGAAAAGAGTTATTTTACATTTAAAACAAACTTGGTATTTTACCAAAAGTAATCCACTTTATCTTTTATTTGAAAAAGATTTTGAAGTCCCCAGTAAAGTCGCCAGCCGTGAGGCCTCGCCCGAGCACTGGTCCTTTCCACTGAGGGGAATTGAAAAGCTCTTCGGGAGAAACTCCACGATTAGAACTCACTATGAGTTCAGAAAATTGGATTTTGCAATTTGTTATTTGCAAAAGGGAGTTGCCACTTTAATTTACTTATTTTAATTGAGAAAATTAAAGAAAAACCTAAATTGATTGACTCCAAAATGTTTAATTTATCCCAATGGAAAAGAGCACTAATTCGCGAGTGACCAAAGAGGGCTTGGGGATCAGGTTTTGGTATTTAAACAAATGTTTGGCTAAAAGTTGTGAAATAATTCTTAAAAAGGATAATTTTAGTGTATGTATGAACATGAGTAAAAATGATGAATGAAATAGTTATAGATGATAAAATGAAATGACAGTTATAAATAAATAAGCAAAAATAAATCTTACTTAATTATTACAAAACCAAAATGAATGAAATAAAGAGGATCTTTCCTCTAGCCCTTGTGAGTACTAGGAAAAGCACACATGCCTCAACTAAATTAAAGAAATGAATATACAGAATCAGAAATAAAGTGCATATACAAATAAATAACAAAGTAAAATGAAACTTAAACTGTAAATATGAAAGGGAAAATGTTATTAAAAAAGATTTTGGAGTTAATACCCTACATAATGGCATGTCTGTGTATCATATTGAATAGGAATTAAACCATACGCAATTCTTCCTTCTTGTGAAGGAAGGGTTTTAGAAAAAATGTTGGTTTGGTTTATTAATTTAATTCTAATTTTTAAATTAATAAATTTTATATCTTTTATATTTTAGACCTAAAGAAAAATAGAATAAAGATAATTCTAGATCTGAATTTAGAATTTTAGAAATGGAAAGAAGAAATGGAATTTACCTTTGTTTTTCTTGACTTTTGGATGAATAGGGCGAGCTTTACTCCGGATCTAAGCTCTACCTTGGATTAGGGAGCCTCAAAGTTGAACCTTTGTAAGGCTTTGCCCGAGCACTTGTCCGATCTGCTAAAGGGAATCGAAATGTTTATTTGGGAAAGAACTCACGAGGAAGCCCTCAAGCTTATTTTGAAAATTGTTTTAGCGTCGCCACCTTAATTTATTTTTATTTGGGAAAATATAAGAAAAAAACCCATTTGACTCCCATCATTACCCAAAGGAAAAAGATCACTAGCCTCGAAACCAAAGAGGATTCAGGAACTAGGTTTTCAGCTTAACAAAACATGTTTGGCCAAGTAACATAAAAGTAAATTAAAATATATTTCATGAACAATTTAAGTGCATGGACAATTTATAATATGTATGATCATTAATTCCGATAACAAATACAAATAATAATCCAAAGTAAGATTAATCATTACAAATAAAATCCCAAAACATAGGGGATACCTCCTCTAACCCTTATGGGTTATAGGGAAGTCACACATTCCCCAAACTAATCCTAATAATAAAGCAAAGCAATAAACACAAAAGTAAGTGAAGAAGGTGATAGAGGGATAGTTGATTAATTTTAATTAGATTCGATGTCTGAACCAAGCATGCCTACGTATCTCTTTGAATAGGAATTAGAACGCACGCAGTTCTCTCTTCTTATGAAGAGGTTAGTTTAGCCTAGCCACTTTATCATGTTTTGATTTATTGATTAAGGGAGGGTTGAATTAATTAATTAACTTAATTGATTACCAAGTTGATTAACTAGCAATCTAGATGCATCAATTTAATTAACTAACTAAAATAGGCAATAATTCAATAAAAAGAAAAAGAAGATTGCCTTACGTTTTTGGGGCTTAGGGACGTAGGGCGGATGGAGTGGACGATTGGATCGCAATTCCACCTTCTCCACGCAAGAGACACGAGCCTCAAACCACCGAAACGCAACTTCGCTTTCTCCACACGACGAACACGAGCCTTGGGCAAGAGACTTACCTCAAATAGGCTGGCAGAAAGCCTTAAACTAGTTAAGTAGGAATCAAAGAGAAACCACTCAACGTGCTTTGTAAAGCGAGGAGCAGAAGCAAAGCAATTTGCTTGAAGTTATAGCTTTTCAAGCCTCTAAGTCTGTGTGTCTTAAGAGTAGAGAGGCCACCTCTATATATAGGGAAAGAGTGAAGCATAAGGGCTGAAAATTCCAATATAGGAGCAGAAACACGCTGTCGGTGCTGCACAAGCCTATGTGGCACCACAAAAGTCTCTACGGTAGTGTCGCAGAGAGCTTTGCGGCATCGCAAGAGGCTCTGCGGCATTATGCGGCATCTGGCTGCAACTCACCTGTTCTACCCTTTTTTGCCCATTCTCGCTTGTTTCTTGTCTGTTTTATGCGATTCTAGTTGTGTTATACTCGTTACTTAATCTTGAATGATTTAATGATGATTTACGAGCCTTGATTGATCCATTTCCTGACTAAATGGTCTGTAATTCTGAGAGGTGCAGAATTAAGGGTTCACAGTTGCCCCCCTCATCAGGATTGCTCTGTCTAGTAGGTAGTTCTGATGAGTGTGAATTTTAGAATGAAGAAGATGCCCTCAGTATATTTGGAAGCAAAGATGATGCCCCTGGTATATTTGGAAGCAACAAAAAATTCTGATAAGTGTGAACTGAAGAGAATACCCCTGATATATTTAGAAGCGAAGTTGATGCTTTTGGTATATTTGGAAGCGAAGTGGATGCCCTTAGTATATTTGGAAGCGAAAAGGATGCCCCTGGTATATTTGGAAGCGAAGTGGATGCCTTTGGTATATTTGGAAGTGAAATGGATGCCCCCGGTATATTTGAAAGCGAAATGGATGCCCCCGGTATATTTGACAACCATATCTGGTAGGATCTGAGAGTAATATTCCTATTTGGTAGGAATGGCAAATCACCGGTCCTATCTGGTAAGAGTGATAATAATGATCCTGTCTAATAGGATCTGAGAGTAATATTCCTGTCTAGTAGGAATACCAAAGTATTGGTCCTTTTTGGTAGGTATGATCATCCTTTCTGGTAGGATTGGCAATTTATCAGCCCTGTCTAGTAGGAGCAGAATGTCTATCTGTAATTATAGAAATCTTTTGTATGTTGAATCTTGAGTAATAGTAGTCAGATGCTTAGAGGAGACTATTGTGATCATTTAGAAACTTGCTGTTTTGAATTATGACTTGAAACGGTTTCACTACTGCATTCCCGTGTGAAAAGTTACTATGCAGAAAGTACTATATAAAAGCATGCCACCTTTCACTTTTTGCAACTTTTCTCATTTTTTAAGTTTTGCTTCTCTCTCTAAAAAACCATTCTCTCTGACTTCTCTCTAAAATGGCTTCCCCCTTTAGTAGTCGCCATACTAGGAGCTACCAAGTACCAAGGCATGATCCTAACCCGGCGGACTTGCTATAGGAACCGGAGCACTATGTATCTAGTACCAGGATCATGGAGGTATTTACCGCTTTACCCTTCTTTCCTGTTGCAATGTGAGTTCATAGAAAATATATGCATGTAAAATAAAAGGTTTTTTTTTTCTTACAAAGGCCACCACCATCAGATTGAGGGGCGGTAGATCAAATTTATTTGCCATCTCTACTTATCTAGAGACTCATCCCTGAGTCTGAGGGTTGATTAAGCCGTTTGGCTTGTTAGGATTTCTGTCCCTGGATTATACTCGAGAGGGTAATATTCCTTTGCTGTAAGCATTGGCAGAGAGATGGTGGGATACCACAGACACTTTTCACTTTTCATATGGGGAGATGACTATGACCCCTTTAGACTTGTCGATGTTAGCTGGTCTGCTATTTCGACCATAAGCCTTAGAGCTTTATCCCACTTGGACTTCTATCTCATCAAAGGCTATGGTTGACTTATTGGGCATTGACCCTCCCTGAGGTGATCCCTATGTCCCCCGTTCTTGGCTCCGAGGATAGATTGACATTTATACTTATGATGTGGGAGTCATTTCGGATGAGCAGGCTGCCCGCTTGTTGATTTTGATGATATTAGGCTGCTCCTTTTGCCACATATAGAGGGATACCATTGATCTGAATATCTGCACTCATTGGAAGACTTATCTGTTATTGGAGAATTCGACTGGGGAGGTGCAACTTTGTGCGTGATGTACTGAGAGATGTCTGATTTGTCCCGAGGTGTGTTTGCTGCTTTAGGAGGGACTCATATCATCTGGGAGATATGTCTCTATCTTTTTACTACTATCTTGTACCCACTATTCTTGTGTATTATGATCATTTTCCTTTGTGTAGTATTAGGCCTACGAGCATTTCCCTTTTCTTGCTCCTACTTTGAGGGATCGTACAGCTAATAGCATCCCAAGTGGCTATCTTTGGCGGACTCAGAATCGCCATCATCAGGAAAGATATGATTTTCACCATATTCGAGATTTCTTCTCTCGTTTAGTATCATCACAGGTATGCACACATGCTTGGCTCACCATCTTCATCACTCATTATGAAATTTTATTTTTCTCCACTGTTCTTTTTTCACAGATCCGGTGGTTACTTTTCGTTGACAGGCTTCACCTCATCACTCTATATCATAAGCCTGGCGTGGCTTTGTCTTCCGGCCGCCTCCTTTTGCGCTTTCGCATTGATTCCATGTTTTACCTTGGTGAGAGAGTTCGTGGCCAGATTACAGGAGAGAGAATTGTCCCAGCTGATCCCCTTACTAAGATTTGATATGGATCGTGCATCCTTGATTAGGATTTATTAGTAGCATGAGCCTTTCTTGGATCTTGACGGTGACTATAGGAGCTTTTGCATGCATCGCCTACTAGCTTGCATCCCATTTCTTCCAAGACGGGCCCATTCTAGTTATAGATCTTTTACCATAGGATCAGTTCATACTTTTGCTGTTAGGAGGAGTGGTGGTCTGAGGTCTGCTGCAGATGCCCCTTCTAATAGGGCTAGACCAAGTGAGCAAGCGAGTTTTTCCGCCTACTTATAGGTAAGAGAGGACTTGAATTATGCTTCTGCTAATCATGGCTTGGCTTGATATGAGATCCCTCATGACCTTCCTATTGATTTTATCCCATTTCCAGATCATGTAGGTGAGGTATATGCTTCTGCCCCCCTTTCTGAGCTTGCTTTTTATCACTTAATGTAGTTTCTTACTCATCTTTTCCTTATGCAGATCCCTGAGGATTGGGCTCGCCATAACTATGAGATGGTTCATCGCTTGAGGACAGCCTTATCTATGACTTTCACTCTGAATGGTCATGATGAGGGAGATGATGCAGATTGGAGGAGGAGACATATGTCACGACCCGCAAGGACGTGACCAAGTGGCTTGTGCGAGATGCCCGCTGGTATGCTTAATGTGGGGTTGTGGGACAGCTCGAAGGGCTGAGTACATGTCGTAGATGCCCGCTTATCTTGAGTTAGGCATGCCAACCCAATTTAGTTTGGGGAGCTTGTCGCCAGTCAAGGACTTGACTATGACGGATGGGCGTGCCATCTAGGCACCAAACTGGTCGAGAGCTGTTCCCGCTTCCCTGATGAGCCCAAGGGAGGGCGAAACCAGTTGGCATTGGAAATTTCATAAGGCTTAACCTCAGATTTGCGGGAGACCGGGGTGCCGCACGGGTAGTGCCACTGCGCGTCAACTCTGACCCCGTGACAAATGGTATCAGAGCCGGTCGTGTGCAACATTGCATTGCTTGCCAAGCGCTCTTTACCACGCTGGCGGTCCAATGTAAATGGATGAGTGCAGGTTAATGCTCGCACCCTATGGCTTGGGGGTGTCGCAAGCGGATCCTCCTGGATAATGAGGATGAGTAGGCAGGAAGCAGTAGTGATGTTCGCCAAGCGCTACTTGTAAATGAATTGGTAGTAGGCAGGGAGCACGCACACGGATCCAGCCCAAAATTGAGGAAGGGGTTTCAAAACTAAGACGCGGTTCTCCACATGTACGAGGACGTGCATGAATTCGGTAGGGGAGAATGTCACGACCCGCAAGGACGTGACCAAGTGGCTTGTGCGAGATGCCCGCTGGTATGCTTAATGTGGGGTTGTGGGACAGCTCGAAGGGCTGAGTACATGTCATAGATGCCCGCTTATCTTAAGTTAGGCATGCTGACCCAATTTGGTTTGGGGAGCTTGTCGCCAGTCAAGGACTTGACTATGACGGATGGGC
This sequence comes from Reutealis trisperma, assembly GCA_947687605.1. Taxonomy (NCBI): domain Eukaryota; kingdom Viridiplantae; phylum Streptophyta; class Magnoliopsida; order Malpighiales; family Euphorbiaceae; genus Reutealis; species Reutealis trisperma. Next base: position 31,442 of record CANTUT010000383.1, read on the forward strand.
GTGCCATCTAGGCACCAAACTGGTCGGGAGCTGTTCCCGCTTCCCTGATGAGCCCAAAGGAGGGCGAAACCAGTTGGCATTGGAAATTTCATAAGGCTTAACCTCAGATTTGCAGGAGACCGGGGTGCCACACGGGTAGTGCCGCTGCGTGTCAACTCTGACCCCGTGACACATAGGTGAGGCTGGCATTAGCTTTCCTCCTGTTATGCATGTAACAACTCACATCCACCCTAAGAGTTTTAGTGACAAATTATTTGAATTTAGGCTTATTGTGACAAATTATGTAACTATATGAAAATTCATGTGTGACGTGATTTATGAGTTTGGAGTATGTTAAATTAATTTTAATATGCCTAATATGAATTATTATTATGAAATAAATGATTTGAATAAAATGCATTAGCATGAAATAATTTATTTTTCGTAAAATAAATTTTCATGTAAAAAGGCGATTTTTAAGCATAAAATAATTTTTTGAGTATTTTTAAATAAATGTTTTGGGGGAAATTTTAATGAAATTAATAAGAAAAACATTTTATTTTTAATTACCTATAATTAGCCCTAAATTAATTAAAAAGTCCAAATACCCAAAAGCCCACTACACTAAAACACTCCTAACCTAGCTCATTAAGGGCAACCTTGGAAATTGCACCCTAAACCCTAATATATAATGAAAATTTTGGCCAGCACTCTCATTCCAGTAGCCATCACTCCATTTTTCTGTATCTTGAGAGGAAAATTCTCTCAAAATATTTCTCTCTACCGAAATTCATAAAAAAATCCTTCAAACTTGCGATTTCGCGATCGTTTTATAAGTTTTTCTTTTTCTTTCAATTTGCTATTTGATTTTTATGAAACTAATCTTGGAAAATTATTTGAACTAAATATTTACTGATTTTTACTAATAAAATTTGGGATAGGTTATTTCTTGAGAGAAAAATCAATTTTTCCACTGAAAGCACCAACCTCTCTATGCGATTTCTCCAAAGGTGAATCCTGTAACTCAAAATTGAAATTTTTATGCATAGACCATATCAAGGGGGGCGATTCCTGCATAAATGATTTCTAAACTGATTTTTGATGTGTTTTGATGAAAAATATTGGATTAAATTATATTTTTGCATATTTCTGCGATGACCGAAAAGTTTCAGAAAACAAAAGAATTAAAAGTTTTTGTGCTAGAATTTAGAAGTTAGAAAATTCTATGATTTCTTGAACATGTGGCTGCCAATTTGTGTATGGATGGATTCTAAACTGATATTTGTTTTGTTTAGATGAAAAATGATGATTTATATCATGTGTTTATATATTATTGTAATGAACGAAAAGCGCGAAAAGCTTGAAAACTTGTGATTTTCACCTAAGTCTTAAAACTTGGAATTTTTTTATATAAACATTATCTATGGCTGCCAAATCATATATGGACATGTTATAAACTGATATTTTCTATGATTGAATGAAAAATAATGGTTTAAACAACCTGTTTACATTTTTCTGAAATGACCAAAAATACCGAAAATAAGAAAACTCATGGTTTTGTACCCTATAACCCAAAAGTTGAATTTTCATGTATGAGAAATACCATGTATGGCCGATTCATATGAATTAAAATTATAAAATGATTTTTTTTTGTGTTTAAATGAAAAATCTTGGTTCAAACCATGTTTTTATATATTACTGAAATAGATAGAAAGTGCGAAAAAAAAAAGAGAATTTAGTTTTTCCTTTTGGTAATGCATTCGGCCTAATTAATATTTTTATCCCAATGTTTATAATTTTTATGTGATGTGTTTTGATACTTATTGACATGTATGTATATATAATAAATGATAAAATTGCAAGTTAGTTGAAGGTATGACCCTAGATAAGCTTAAAGGCATTTTGGTATACTTAAGGTATACTTAAGGTATCTTAACCTTATATGTGATTAGAATGTAAATGTGATTGGGAAACTTGGAACTAAATGTTATAATGACTTGATGATGAACACATGGTTTTGAGTTGATGAAGTGACAATTGTATAAAAAGGATCATAAGAGTTAAGCATGACACTTGAAAGGTTAATTGTTAAGTTGACATGTATGGAAGTGTGAAGTGAATTAAGATAATTATTAAAGTGAGATGATATTGAGATAATAATATTGTGATGACCTTAGAAAGGTATTGATATGATTGTAATGTGTACTCATGTGAGCCTATAAGGCCTAAGTATGCAAGACTTTTAAAGTCAACGTGTTATGTGCAAGTGATGAGTACACCTATATGTGAACTCTAAGTGTATATGTATGTTATATGTGCATGGGTAGTTATGGGATAGGAGCATCATGAGTTCATAAATACTAAGTATTAAACTGAATATTATGTTAGAGTTTGAGCAGCTTTAGAAGTGCAAAGGGACTACGTATATTAGGAGCAAAGGAACCCCAAGGTGAGTAAACATTATGTTTCAAATTACAAGTGCAAGCTATTATGATATGTGTACCTTTGACATTCTTGAAACCTAAGTTCACTTCGATTTTTAAATTGACTATGTGATTTCTTATTAAGCTTAGGTTGCCAAAGGACATTTGGTCCAAAACCATTTTTGACTATCCAGTGATAATACCTTTATGATTATTACCCTAACGTATATTCTTTCTGGAACTACACTATCATTGTATCTTTTGTTTGAAAGTTAAACCACTATTGTTATTGAGATACATGTTATTGTTGCCTTATGTGATATTGTTAATTGTGATTACCATTAGCTCTAGCTATGGTACCTTTTTTTTTTATGCAGAAATCCTCATACTGATGCGAGTAATCATCGGCTATGTGCTCCTTATACTGATGTGAGTAATCATCAACTATGTGCTCCTCGTATCGATGTGAGTAATCATCGGCTATGTGCTTCTCGTATCGATATGAGTAATCATCGGCTATGTGATCCTCGTACCGATGCGAGTAATTATTGGTTATGTGTTCGAGTGATTATGGTAATAGCCTTCACTCTATGTGTTATGTGTTCGAGTGATTATGGCAATAGCCTTCACTCTATGTGTTCGAGTGATTATGGCAGTAGCCTTCACTGTATGTGTTATAAGTGTGATTTCTGCGAACCTTTCTAAATTGCGAATCATGAGCTATAAGTTATGAGCTATGAGCCTTTTCTAAGGGATATGTGTTATTGTACAATCACTATTGTTTACTCATTGAGATTATCTATCTCACCCTTTTCCTTGTGTGGTTCTAGGTGAGCATTATGAGGAGGCAAGGTCGTGGCTCAAGCATCCTACTTCGCTTGGGGAATTCCTTGTCCAAGAAAATTAGTTTAATATGTCATGAAGAGTTATCCTTAGACGCTCCGGGAATATTCATTTTTGGATGTTTATTTTGAAATGTTATCCTTCAAGGTTTTAATTGAATTCTAAATATTATTTTCTTATGGATTATGTTTAAAGTATATTTTAATTATGCTTTCGCAACTTAAGATTTTCAAAAAAAAAAACAAAAGAGGGTTTATATAAGTTAATGTAAGAGGTTTTGGTACGATCCTAGACAGTATTTGTATAAGTATAAGTGGGTTCTACGGACGTGGGTGACCTTATGTCTCCCCATGTTCTAGGACTGTCATGGCTCCAAAGTTGGGATGTGACAATGCATTAGCATGAAATAATTTATTTTTCGTAAAATGAATTTTCATATAAAAAGGTGATTTTTAAGCATAAAATAATTTTATGTGTATTTTTAAATAAATGTTTTGGGGGAATTTTAATGAAAATAATAAGATAAATATTTTATTTTTAATTACCTATAATTAGCTCTAAATTAATTAAAAAGCCCAAATACCCAAAGCGTACTACACCAAAACACTCCTAACCCAGCTCATTAAGGGTAAACTTGGAAATTGCACCCCAAATCCTAATATAAAATGAAAAATTTGGCCAGCCCATTATTCTAGGAGCCACCATTATATTATTTCATGATTTTGGTAGAAAAATTCTTTCAAAAATAATCTTTCTATCGAAATTCACAAAATACTTTCAAACTTTGCGATTTTGCAACCGTTTCATAAATTTTTCCTTTCCTTTCAATTTGCTATTTGATTTTTATGAAACTAATATTGGAAAAATTATTTTGAACTAAATATTTACTGATAAAATTTGGGCTAGGTGATTTCTTGAGAGAAAAATCAATTTTTCTATTGAAAGCACCAACCTCTCTACACGATTTCTCCATAGGTGAATCCTGTCACTCAAAATTGAAATTTTTATGCATAGACCATATCAAGGGGGACGATTCTTACATGAATGATTTCTAAACTAATTTTTGATGTGTTTTGATAAAAAATATTCGATTAAATTATATTTTTGCATATTTCTGTAATGACCGAAAAGTTTTAGAAAATAAGAAAATTCAAAGTTTTTGCTCTAGAACTTGAAAGTTGGAAAATTCTTTGGTTTGATAACTCTATGGCTACCAAATTGTGATGTTTAATGTTTTAAACTGATATTTTTTTTGTTTGGGTGAAAAAGAATGATTTAAATAATGTGTTAGCATATTACTATAATGAACGGAAAGCACGAAAACTCACGATTTTCACTCTAAGCCTTAAACTTTGGAATTTTCATGCATAATTATTATCTATGGCTGCCAAATCATACATGTGGATGTTCTAAACTGATATTTTATGTGATTGAATAAAAAATAATGGTTTAAACCACCTATTGACAAATTACTCTAATGACCGAAAAATACCAAAAATAATAAAACTCATGGTTTTACATCCTAGAACCTAAAAATTGAAATTTCATATAGATGTCACACATATGGCTGTTGATTCATATAAATTAATGTTCTAAAATGATTTTTTTTGGGTTTACATGAAAAATCTTAGTTCAAACAATGTTTCTATATATTACTATAATAGACGAAAAGTGCGAAAAGTAAGAAAAATTCACTTTTTCCCTTTATAATGTATTTGGCCTACCATGGGATTTTTATCCTAATGTCTATAATTTTTATGCAATATATTTTAATGATTATTGACATGTGTGTATGTATAATAAATGGTTAAGCTGCATGTTGATTGAAGGAATGACTATAGACTAGCCTAGAGGCGTTTTGGTATACTTAAGGTATACTTAAGGTATATTAACCTTATGTTGTGATTAGAATATGAGTGTGATAGGGAAATATGGAAATAGATTTTATGATGACTTGATAATGAATTAAGGATCTTGAATTGATGAAGAGATTGATTGAATGAATAGGTCATAAGAGTTAAGCATGACATTTGAAAGGCTATTGATAAGTTGACATGTGTGATAGTGTTAAGTGCACTAAGATGATTATTAAAGTGAATTGATATTAAGATATTGATGTTGTGTTGATCTTAGAAAGGTATTGACATGAATTATAATGTGTTTTCATATAAGCCTATGAAGGCTAAATAGGCAAGACTTTTAAAGTCAACATGCTATGTACAAGTGATGAGTGCTCTTATATGTGCAACTCTATATGTATGTGAATGTTATATGTGCATGGGGTAGTTATGGGATAGGGTAGTTATATATTGAATTAAATATTATGATAGAGCTTGAGGAGTCTTAGAAGTCCAAGGGCTACATGTATTGGGAGCAAAGGAACCATAAGGTGAGTAAACATTATGCTATTGTTATAAGTTCAAGCTATCATGATTATGTTATGAGAACCTTTGAGATTCTTGAAACCCAAGTTCACTTTCATTTTAAATTTGACTATGTGATTTCTTTGTTAAGCTTGGGTTACCAAAGGACATTTGGTCCAAAACCATTTATGATTATCCAATGATAATACCTTTGTGATTATTACCCTAATTTATATTCTTTCTAGAACTACACTACCATTATATCTTTTGTTCAAAAGTTAAACTACTATTGCTATTAGGATACTTGTTATTGTTACCTTATGTTATATTGTTATTTGTGATTACCACTAGCTCTAACTATGGTACCTTTAACCTTTTATGCAGAAGTCCTCATGCCGATGCAGGTAATCATCGGAACCTGTGCACATGGTCTTAACTCGATGGATAGGGGTTGTGTATCCACATCAGCTAGAAGGGACTGTTTTAGCCGTGGAGCATGATCAGTTTCACGACCTTATAAGTATTGGGTTGGCAGTTGGAATTTGGTATGAGGCCACCTTTCCTTTGAGTGAATGAGTTAGCATAGTCATTTAGTCTTATTGGGTGTTAAATGTTATAAATGTGATTTTTGCAACTTGTTAAATTAGGAAACTTTCTAAATTGAAAAACTTGCTAAATTGCATCTTTGATTCATGAATTATAAATCATGAACTATGTGTTATATATGATGGGATTTCTTGAAAAATGGGATATGTGATATCGTTTATGCTATATTGTTTACTCATTGAGATCATCTATCTCACCCTTTCTTCCTTATGTGGTTTTAGGTGAGCAAATGTGAGGAAGTAAGGTGATGGCTCAAGCATTCTACTGCGCTTGGGGATTCCTTGTCAAAAGTCTTTAATAATACTATGTTATGAAGAGATATTCGTAGACACTCTGGGAGTTTATTTTGGGATATTAATTATTGATAATTTGTCTTAAAACTTTATATGTTATTTTTCTTATGAGATGTTTCCCAAGTGTTTTATTAAACTATTCTTCCACATATTGAAGTTCTTATATTATTGAATACTTAATGCATTGGATTTGGTATGATCCTAGGCATGAAATGTATATGTATAAGTGGGTTCTACCGGTGTGAGTGGCCTTATGTCTCCCCATGTTTTAGCATCATCATATTTGTGAAATTGGGATGTGACAGACCATCATATCTCTAAAGTTAGAATATGACAATAAAGATGCCACAGGCTCATGGATAGGGGTTTGCCCTTTGTCATAGTTGCATCAGATTTTTAATGCCCATCGGTTGCTAGCCCTTAACCCTATTGGACTTTACGGGTGATGTAATTTATTAAGGAGGCTTGGTCTTTTCAAGGATAATGAGATTTTGCCAAAGAGGCATGGGATGGGCCTTGATTGGTTTAGGCCCTTCTTTTGCTAGGCAATACTTATTTTAGTTTGCCAAAGAAAATTTACTTTAAGGATGATGAGTCTTAAAAGACTTACAATTTTTGGTTTTGCACATAGGCTTGGCTTTTAGAAGATGATGAGACTTTGCCCAGGAAAGGATGGTATGAGGCTTGAACTTAAAAGAATGGAATGGTACATTTTGAAGTTGGGGAATGGTTTAAAGGTGGGTTGGAAATTTTGAAAAGGATCATGGAGGTTGTATGATTTTGTATTTGTAGCATGATTTATGGAAAAGAACAAGCCAAGTTAATCTTGTCATTTTGAGATTGAAGAGGCATTTAGGGTGACACTCTATTGGCTTGAACATAGATGACAAACTGGTTGAAAGGAAGTGCCCTAAGGAGTGGTTGAAGGACTGATGAGAAGAGACAACTTGGGGATCATGCTCTTAATGAGAGATAGGAACATGACAGACTAGCAATGTGAAAGATTGTGCCTAAGCTTTTTGAGCTAAGAAATGAGACATTAATAAAATATGATGATGACCTAGAAGGATATGCCCCCACTGTGAGATAAGGCATAGAAGATAATATCACTTTAGAGAATGAGCCTTTAATGAGGAAGGATACAAGATAGATTGATTGAAGACAACTTTGGACACAAAGGAAGATGATTGGAATGGGCTTTCTCTCTCTCTCTCTCTTTCTCTTTTTTTTTTCTTAACTTTAACTTTTGCCTAAGCTGTCTTTTTAGGTTTTCAAACTTGGATTAGTGAAATGTAGGAGAAAACATTCCACCATGATTTGCTACTTTTCTTCACTTTGAGGGGCTCTAACCTTTGAATTTTAGATTTGACGAACTTATTGCCCATTATTGAGCTGTATTGTTTGATTTTATGCTTCAACTATTTGATGAGAGGTCTATTTCTTGACCTTCTTTGATTAGGAGCTAGCAGAGCAATTGTTAATGGCACCTCAATTCCAACATGTGCTAGCTGTGGTGGATTTAATTAATTGTTCATTTCTCTTTTTCTCTTTCTCTCTCTCTCTCTCTTTTTTCCTTTTTTTTCTTTCTTTCTTTTTCTCGTTCTTTTTTTTTTCAAAGCTCATCCATATTTAAAACAAGAAAGACAAGTGGACAAATAATTAAAAAAGATGTGGATGTTTTATTACAATGGAAAGTTGTAACAATCCACTATCACCCTAGAATTTTTCATGACAATTTGCTTGACACAGAATTATTAAGACTAAGTGTGTGCTCTTATGGAAATGTATGTGCTATGTGATTGATGAGTATGTGGTATGTTAAATTAATTTTAATATGTATAATATGAGTTATCATTGTGAAATAAATGATTTATATAAAGTGTATTAGCATAAAATAATTTAATTTACATAAAATAAATTTTCACGCAAAAAGGCGATTTTTAAGTATAAAATTATTTTATGAGTATTTTTAAAATATTTTTAAATAAATATTTTGGGAGAAATTTTAAGGAAAATAATAAAAAAAATATCTTTATTTTAATTACCTATAATTAGCCCCAAAATTAATTAAAAAGCCTAAATATCCAAAAGCCCACTACACTAAACACTTCTAACCTAGCTCATTAAGGGTAATTTTGGAAATTTTCCAAAACTCTACATATATATTATGAAAATTTGGCCAGCCCTTCATTCCAGCAGCCACCATTCTATTTTTTCATTATTTTTGTAGAAAAATTCTCTCAAAATAATCTTTCTACTGCAATTCATAAAATACCTTCAAACTTTGCGATTTATTGACCATATTCATAAGTTTTTCTCTCCTTTCAATTTACTATTTGATTCCTATGAAACTAATCATGAGAAAATTATTTTGAACTGAATATTTACTAATTTTTTATTGATTAAATTCAGCCTAGGTGAGTTTTTGGGAGAGAAAATGATTTTTCTACCGAAAACACCAATCCCTCTATGCAATTTCTCTAAAGGTGAATCCTATAACTCAAAATTGAAATTTTCATGCATAAACTCAAGGAGGGCCTGTCGATTCTTACATGTTTGTATTCTAAATGGATTTTTGTTGTGTTTAGATGAAAAATATTGATTTAAATCATATTTCTACATATTACTATAATGACCGAAAAGTTTCAGAAAATAAGAAAATTCATGGTTTTCGTCCTGGAACCTAAAAGTTGAAAATTTTCATGTGTATGAACCCTAGGGGCTGCCGATTTGTATGATTTTGCATCCTAAATTGATTTTTGTTATGTTTGGATGAAAAATAATGGTTTAAAGCATGTATTTACATATTACTGTAATGACAGGAAAGTATCAGAAATAAGATAGAAGCATGGTTTACCATTTGAACAGCTTTAGCCCTCCATCTTGTAAGGAACATGGAGAAGGATTCCTTTGGAAGCTACTTGGTGGTTTTTAAGTCATGCCTAGTGACATCCATTTCACCATTGTAATGATACTACTTGACAAAGGTACAACAGATATCATCCCACGTCTTTTTCTAGCTCTTGTCTAGTGAAAAGAACCACCTTCTAGTAGCACCGATTAGTGATTGTTAGAACAGTTGAGCAAGAAGCTCATCGCTAACTCCTAAAGGTTTCATTGCGCCCATATATATCTTCAAATGGGTTTTGGGGTGGTTCTATCAAATCTCTCCACTTTAGGCATTTTGAATTTAGGAGGGAGCTTGGCATCAAGGAATAAGGTTAAATTATCCATATCAATTAGATTATTGCAGTGTTTTAGGGATTCGATGGTTCTTTCCATGGCTTTAAGTTTCTTCATGAGTAATCTAGTATCTGGAAAAGAGAAAACTTCCCCACCTTAGTTTAGATATGGGTTGGTTTGGCTCAAATTTAGGCTAGGATTGATCTGGTTCAAGATAAGGTTTAGGTTAGGATGGTTAAGGCTAGCTTAGTTAATCATAGCCCGAACTTCCTCAATGATGTTCCTCAAATTAATCTTGTTGAGTAGCTATGATAACTTGGAAATGCTCTTCTTACTTCTTAAGGAGTTTGGTCACAAGTATGGTCAGGGAAGCCATGTTAAGCGGGTTGGCCATTGGTACTTTCAAATCAAAGCAACAAGGTAAGTGACGACTATGGAATAGAAAAGGTGATGAAGGTATAGGTATACGTATCCTAAAAGAAAAGGCTTCCCTATTATGTTATAGGCCAACCATTTTTTGGACTTAAGGTGAGATGGGGCAAATGTTTTGGGTTTAGGATAGGATCAAAGATATTGTGTTTAAAGCAACATGTTGGGCTTAAGGGTAATAGGCTGGTTTTGAAGGTAATACGCCATGGGTGTTGGGCTTAATAATAGTGGGTTTGATTTTGAACAAGGGATAGGATAAAGATAATGGTTTTGGTACGGAGAACCTAAGGTGTTTAGTTTTTTTTTTTGGATAAGTATAGGGGCTGTAGGTTAAGGTGGTTTAGGTTTACATTTGAGATGTGAGGTTCAAGCATTTGGTGTTTAGGGTAAGGCTAGGGCGAGGTGTTTGAGGTATGTGGTTAAGGTGATGGTGTTTAGGATAAAGGCTAAGGTGAGGTGTTTGAGGTATGTGGCTAGGGTGAGGTGTTTAGGATTGAAGGCCAGGGTGATGGTTTAAGGGTTACCAGATGAGGAGATGGGTATAGGTGAGAGTGTTTATAGGGGCGGTGTTTGAATGGAGGTAAGAATGTTTGACCCTTCTTCGGTTTAAGGTTTGACCCAGGCTTGAGATGAATGCATGGTTTGTTATACAATATGAATGCATGATATGCATGGGGAAAACATTTCATGAGAATGCAAAGATGCAAGGTTTTAATTACGATACATACAACCTAAGATCAGGATCTAGGTTCATTACATGAAAGGGTAAGGGTGGCTCGGTTTGGGTACCCATCATACTATAGCAGCAATATACCTAACCACATGTGAGTTAAGGAGCCTCATGTAGGTCCAATTGTACATGCATACTTGTTACACCTTTGAAAGGATCAAATGATTCATCATGGGGTAGATGATTTCATTATTGGCTAATCGATCTAAGGAGGGTTACCCACTCGATGCTACTCACTATCCATTATTTTCTTAAAACTAGGTTGAATGGCAAAGAGCCTATGTAAATGATGCATGCAAAGTCACAATCATATTAAAAGGCCAAACTATTTTTAAACTAATTAGTAGTCCACTTATTTTTCCTTTTGTTAAAAGAAAGTTATTCCCAATGGAGTCGCAGCTGTGAGGCCTCGCTTGAGCACTAGTTTGATCCACTAAAGGGAATCAAAATGCTTATTTGGGAAAGAACTCACAGGGAAGCCCTTGGGCTTATTTTTGATAGATTTGAAAATTATTTCTTAGAGTCACCATCTTAATTTATTTTTATTTGGAAAAATATAAGAAAAAATCCATTTGACTTTAATTATTACCCAAAGGAAAAAGATCACTAGCCTTGAAACCAAAGAGGATTCTGGAATTAGGTTTTTAGTTTAATTTAACAAAATAAGTTTGGCTAAGTAATATAAAAGTAACTTAAAATATATTTTATGAATAATTTATAATGCATGAACAGTTTATAATATGTATGATTATTCAATCCATAAAGTTTATACACAATTATAATTCAAAATAAAAGAGAGTTAATATTACAATGAAATCTCAAACTTAGGGGATACCTCCTCTAGCTCTTATGGGTTTTAGGGAAGTCACACATTCCCCAAACTAAGCCTAATAACAAAGTAAAAGTAAGTGAAGAAGGTGATAGGGGGGAGAGTTAGTTAGTTTTAATTGGATTCGATGCTTGAACCAAGCATTCCTGTGTATCTCTTTGAATGGGAATAAGAACCCACGCAATTCTCCCTTTTTACAAAGAGGTTAGTTTAGCCTAGCCACTTTATCATGTTTTGATTGATTGATTAAGAGAGGGATGAGTTGATTAATTAACTTAGTTGGCTATTGAATTGATTAGCTAGCAACCTAGATGAATCAATTTAATTGACTAACTAAAAGAGCCAAGGAAATTTAGGCATAAGAAAATTAAAGGAAAAGAAGTTTACCTCAGATGGTGGGTGACGACTGGCCTCAGACGGCGGGCGGAGGCTAGCCTCTAATATTGGACGACGGTTGGCTTTGGATGGTTGACAGTGACGAGCCTTGGGTGGCTTAGCAGCTTGCCTTGGATAGAGGACGGCGGCTAGCCTCGGACAGTGGACATACGCTTTGGGCAATAGACTTGCCTCAAATAGGTGGGCATAAAGCCTTTAACTACTTAGGTAGGAATCAAGGAGAAACCTCCCAACACGAGCCTTGGCCAATAGACTTGCCTTAAACAAGTAGGCGGAAAGCCTTTAACTAGTTGAGTAGGAATCAAGAAACCCCTCCAACTTGCTTGGCAAAGCAAGGAGGAAATGCAAAGCAGTTTACTTGAAGTTAATGCTTTCAAGCTTCGAAAGTTGGTTCTTTGAAGTGTGAAGAGGTCCTCTATATATAGAGGGAAGGTTAGAGTCATAATACATGAACTTTCAATGTTGGATAGTGCAAAAATAAGAAGAATTATACAAATTGCTGCACAAGTTTGTACGGAGCCGCAGAAGGCTCTACGGCAGCTACACAACCTTGTGTGGCAATTGGCCTCGTTTCATCTATCACGCCCATTTTCACCCGTTCTTACTCTTTTCTCATTGGTTTTTTGTGATTCTAGTTGCATTGTATTTGTTACTCAGTCTTGGATGATTTGAAGGGGTTCAATGTCAAAAAGACATTTTGATTTTTTTAATTTTTCCATTTTGATAGTTTTCAGCTTTTAGAGGTTTATTTATTGAGTTTAAGTGCTTCTAAGATTCAAACGCATACTAGAGGGTGCAAAATTAAGGGTTCACAGCATGCCAGTCATTTGGGCATCAACTCCAAACTGTTTTATAAAATAATTTTTCCCTTTCTTTCTTGTTTTATGAGATTATTTCTATTTTTTTTTCTTTTGCATATAATTATGTTGTTTCTTTTTGATTTGTTAATTTTTGCAATTAGTTGAGGAATGTATGCTTTTCCTAGTACCTATAAGGGCTATAGAAAAGATCTTCTCTCTTATTTATTTATTCCATTTTTGTAATAATTCTTAAGTATATTTTATCTTATTTATCATTTTATAATTGTCATGCATTGCACGGATATTATTACTCAAGCATCATCTTTATTTCTGTTTATGAAATATATTTTAAGTTATTTTGTATTAAAAATGCCAAACTAATTTTGCTAAAATAAACAAAAAGCCTAATCTCTGAATCCTTTTTGATTCCGATACTAGTGATCTTTTCCTTTAGGATATTAATCGGAGTCAATTTGGATTTTTTCCTTTAATCTTTTTTCCAAATAAAATAAAATTAAGGTGGTGACTCTTTTCAAAATCAATCTATCTGAACTCGATGATTCTGTCATGAGTTCAAACCTAAATGAGCAGTTTGATCTCTTTCAATGGATTGAACTGGTGCTCAAGCGAGGCCTCACAGGTATTTATAAGCCAAAAACTAGTAAAAAACTGCTAGTTTTTGAATCAAATATGAAATTTTCCACTGTAAAAGAGTGTAGCAGCCGCGATTTCAAGGAAAACAGAAATTTTTGAAAAGATTTTGAAGGAAATTATATGTAATGCCATTGGCATTATAACTCAAGATCAAAATAGATGCAATTATACATTTTATGTGCTAAGATATCATCCAATTAATGAAATTTCAAATAATTATATCGAAGATACCAAAGATACCAAAAATCAACTATAAAGCAACCAAAATGCAACAAAAGTGCAACCAATTTGCATAAAGTCAAATAATTAAATTGAGTTGAATTAAGAGTCATCTCAATTCAAGATTAAATGGGAGTAGAAAATGTTAAATATAAATGTCATAAGAACATAAAATTCATGAAATTTTGATGCAAATGAAGAAAATTTTGCATAATTTTGTAAATTTATGGCATTTAACCAAAGCAACATTTTTAATTGGGGATTAAACATTCTTACCAATATTGCCAATGCCAATTGCCTTATCCTTGGCATTGTTTGCAAGTATAGTACCCTATCAAAGCTTTCCTTGAACTTTCATTTCCAATTATGTGTCATGAGCATCCACTATCTTTATATCATTGACTCATCATCCTTAGTGGATTTGACACAAATACAAGAAAAGCAATTCATTTTTGCTTTGGTGCCGAAGTATATTTGTGTCCTTAGGGGTTAGCAATGGAAGGATCTTCTAATGAGGTGTGCCTTTCTTACAAAAAATATTTTTATTCCCACTTTTCATACAATAATGGCATTTAAGTTTAGACTTAAAAGTCACTTTTGATTTTGCATTTTGTTATGAAATTTAGGCATTTTCACAACATTATAATGATTATGCACACAAGAATATGAATTAAGTTGTGAATGTAGGTGTTTAGGAGCATGCTTCTTGTATATGAATGCATGCTTTGCTTTTGGAGGCTTGGCTTTAAAGCTTTGTGAACCCTTATGAATCATCTTAGGATTGGATGGTTTAGTGTGTGATTTTACTTCATTTTTAGCAACCTCAATGTTAGAAGTTTAAGGAGTTATTACTTTGACAAATGATGGAGGAGAGGATGTGGAAGTTGATGAACCATCAAAGCCAAAACCATGCCTCACTAAGGGTGGTCTTTGAGATATAATTAGTGTATCCATAGCTTCCTTCCCTTTGTGAAATTTAGAAATTGAGGCTCTTAATTTTTGAGCATTTAATTTTAAAGAATCATTTTCTTTATTTAAAGCTTCCAATGAGGAGGTTTCTATGAAAATTTCTTCCAATGAGTCTTTGAGACTAACATTGGATGTTTTCAAACTTAAAACAAGTTTTTCTAATTCTTTGAAATTTCTTTTAAGTTGTGAACATTTTTCTTTATAAAGCTTCATTTTTGAAAGATATTTTTGGAACTTTAAGGCCATAGCTTTTATGAGTTAATCCTCCTCATCATCCACATCATGCAAATTATCATAATTATCATCACAAGAGTGAGATGTGGAGCAAACAATATCATCATCATTAGAATGAGAAGTGGAACATACTTGTAACAACCTACACCTACCCTAGAAATTTTTATGACAATTTACTTGATTTAGGACTATTAAGGTTGAGTGTGTGCTTTTATGGGAATTTATGTTCTATGTGATTGATGAGTATGTGGCATATTAAATTAATTTTTAATATGCAAAATATGAGTTATTTTTGTGAAATAAATGATTATATGTGCATTAGCATAAAATAAATTATTTTAAATAAAATGAATTTTCATGCATAAAGGCAATTTTCAAGCATAAAATGATTTTATGAGTATTTTAAAATAATTTTTAAATAAATCTCTTGGGGGAAATTTTAATGAAAATAACAAGAAAAATATTTTTATTTTAATTACTTATAATCAGCCACTAATTTAAATAAAAAGTCCAAATATCTAAAAGCCCACTACCCAAAAACCTTCTAACCTAGCTCATTAAGGATATTAGAGGAAATTGCCCAAAACTCTAACTTTAAATATTAAAATTTTGGCCAGCCCTAATGTTCCAGCAGCCATCACTCTAATTTTCTGTATTTTGATAGAAAAATTCTCTCAGACAATTTTCTCTACTGAAATTAAGAAAACACCTTTCAATTTTGCGATTTCTTAACCGTATTCGTAAGTTTTTCTTCTCTTTCAATTTCTTAATTGATTTCTATGAATTAAATTATGAGAAAATTATTTTGAACTAGTTGATTACTGATTTTTATAAATTTAATTTAGTTTGGGTGAATTTTTAAAAGAAAAATTTAATTCTGTACCGAAAACACAAATCTTTCTATGTGATTTCTGCAAAGGTGAATTTTGTAACTTAAAATTAAAATTTTATGCATAAACACTACAACCGGGGGGGGGGGGGGGGGTGCAGTTCCTTCATGAATGATTTCTAAACTAATTTTTGATGTGTTTTGATGAAAAATATTGGATTAAACTATATTTCTACATATTTTTGTAATGACAAAAATTTTCATAAAACAAAGTAATTCAAGGTTTTGTGCTAGAATTTAGAAGTTGGAAAATTCTATTATTATCTAAACATGTGGCTATCAATTTGTATATGAATGGATTCTAATCTAATATTTGTTTTTTTTGAATGAAAAATAATGATTTAAATTATGTGTTTGCATATCATTGTAATGAATGGAAAGCGCATAAAGCACAAAAACTCATGATTTTCACCCTAAGCCTTAAACTTTGGAATTTTCATGCATAAATATTGTCTATGGCTGCCGAATCATACATGAGGATGTTCTAAATTGATATTTGTTGTGATTGAATGAAAAATGATGGTTTAAACCACCTGTTTACATATTACTGTAATGACTGAAAAATACCAAAAATAAGAAAACTCATGGTTTTGCTTCCTGAAACCTAAAATTGGAATTTTCATGTAGATGTCACACATATGGCTACCAATTCATGTGAATTAATGTTATAAAATGATTTTTATTATGTTTACATGAAAAATCTTGGTTCAAACCATATTTTTACGTATTACTGTAATAGAAGAAAAGTGCGAAAAGTAAGAAAAATTCAGTTTTCCTTTTGATGATGCATTCGACCTACTATGGGATTTTTATCCCAATGTCTATAATTTTTATGCAATGTATTTTGATGATTATTGACATGTATGCATGTATAATAAATGATAAAATTGCATGCTAGTTGGAGGAATGACCTTAGACAAGCCTAGAGGCACTTTGGTATACTTAAGGTATACTTAAAGTATCTTAATCTTATATCGTGATTGGAATGTGAATGTGATTGGGAAATATGGAACTAGATGTTATGATGACTTGATAATGAATAAATGGTCTTAAGTTGATGAGGTGATTGATTGAATGAATAGATCACAAGAGCTAAGCATGATACTTGAAAGGTTAATTATTAAGTTGACATGTATGGAAATGTTAAGTCTACTAAGTTAATTGTTAAAGTGAATTGATATTAAGATAATGACATTGTGTTGACCTTAGAAAGGTATTGACATGAGTTATGATGTGTTTTCATATAGGCCTATAAAGGCTAAGTGTACGAGACTTATAAGTCAAAATATTATGTGCAAATGATGAGTGCACTTATATGTGCAACTCTAAGTGTATATGAATGTTATATGTGCATGGGGTAGTTATAGTATAGGATAGTATTATGATTGAATAAATACTAAGTATTGAATTAAATATTATGATAGAGCTTGACGAGTCTTAGAAGTCCAAGGGCTACATGAATTAGGAGCAAAGGAACCACAAGGTGAGTAAATATTGTATTCACTCTACAAGTGTGAGTAACATTATGTTATGTTACAAATATGTGATCTATTATTATATGAGCCTTTGTGATCTTTGAAACTCAAGTTCTTTCTATCCTAAAATATGATTAAGGCTTGGGTTGCCAAAGGACAATTGGTCCAAAAACCACTTTTGTTTATCCAATGATAATTTCTTGTGATTATTACCCTAACTTATATTCTCTATGGAACTACACTATTGTTGTATCTTTTGATCAATAAGTTAAACTACTATTGCTATTGTGAAACATGTTATTATTACCTTAAATGTTATTGATATATGTGATTACCATTAGCTCTAGCTATGGTACCTTTAACCCTTTATGCAAAATCCTTGTGCCGATGTGGGTAATCATCGAAACCTGTGCATATGGTCTTAACCCTATGGATAGGGGTAGTGTATCCACCTTAGTTAGAAAGGGGCAGTTCTAACTGTGGGGCCTGATAAACTTCACCCTTTATAAGTGATAGGAGTTGGAATTTGGTATTAGGTTACCTCTCCTCTATGTGTTCGAGTGGTAAAGCAATAGCCTCCACTCTTTATGTGTTATAAGTGTGATTTCTGCAAACTTGTTAAATTGAACCCTTGCTAAATTGCAACTTGATTCATGAATTGA
Organism: Reutealis trisperma; assembly: GCA_947687605.1. NCBI lineage: Eukaryota > Viridiplantae > Streptophyta > Magnoliopsida > Malpighiales > Euphorbiaceae > Reutealis > Reutealis trisperma. Next base: position 49,418 of record CANTUT010000383.1, read on the forward strand.
AAATCATGAACTATGTGTATAAGCTATGAGTTTCCTTTTCAAAGGAATATGTGTTAATGTATGTGCTTTATCGTTTACTTATTGAGATCATCTATCTCACCCATTTTTCCTTATATGGTTTCAGGTGAGCAAATGTGAGGAGGCAAGGTGATGGCTCAAGCGTTCTACTTCGCTTGGGGATTCCTTGTCAAAGTCATTAATAATACCATGCTATGAAGTGTTGCCATAAGATGCTCTGGGAATGTTTACTTTTGATGTTTATTTTGAGATGTTATTTATTAAGGTTTATGAGTGAATTATGAATATTATTTCCTTATGGATTATATGTGAAGTTTCTAATGACTGTCTTCCACAATTAAAGGTTTTCATATAATGTTTTGAATCAATTATTGTATAAGGTTTGATACGATTCTAGGCATGATTTGTACATGGTTCTATAGGCGTGGGTGATCTCACGTCTCCCCATGTTCTAGGACCGTCATATCTCTAAATTTGAGATGTAACAATACCTCATTCATAGGTTCCTCCAAAGCCATGAAGCAAAGGTTGGCTACATCCTCATTCTCCTTTTCACTTGAAGAGCTATCATCCCAAGTAGCCTTGAATCCTTTCTTCTTCTCCTTATCCCATTTCTTCTTTTTATTGTTCTTAGGACAATTAGGCTTTAGATGGCCTTACTTCCCACATCCAAATGAATTTACTTCATTTTTCTTTTTCTTCTTACATTTGATGATCTTTTTGATTCATCTAGTGATTCATGTTAGCTCCTCATCTTCATCATCATTTGAAGAGTCATTTGAATTACTCTCACTATCAATTTGATCTTTTAAGGACTTAAGAGCTAGTGACTTCTTTTTCTCATTTTCTTGATGTTCTTCTTTCTCTATCACTAGAGACATTTCTTTAGTGAGAAGTTTACTAATTAGAACATTGATAGAAACCTTTCCAAGATCTTCATTAGCCTCTTTAATACTAGCCACTCTAGGTCTATAGTCTTTTTTTGGAAGAGCTTTGAGAATCTTATGATTAATATCAACCAAGCTGTATATTTTGTCCAATTCTTAATATTGGTGACAATGGCTAAGAGCTTATTTGTCATATCGGTGATGCTCTCATTGGGCTTCATCTTGAAAAGCTCATACTCGGTTGTAAGTAATTGAATCTTCTTAGCTTTGACTTGTATGGTTCCTTCATGGTAGTTCTCTAGAGCTTTCTAAATGCTAAAAGCACTTAAAGAGTGTTGAATCCTACCACATTTTTCTGTTGAGAGAGAACTAAGGAGCATTACCATAGCTCTCTTGTTTTTGCCATTGGCTTTTCTTTGTGCATCCACTTATTCCTCTCTAGGAATTAGTTCTTTAACACCATTAACTATTTTTTTATGGAGGCTTTCATTCTTTGATTATGTAATCCCATACATCTATGAGATCACTATCAAGATACACCTTTATTCTATACTTCAATTATGCATAATTGGTGTCGTCGAAGTGTGGCTTGAGGTGATGCATCCCTTCATTGGCCATTTTAATCTTTTCTCACATAATTAAGCTTGAAGAATGAGACTAAAGCTCTGATTCCACTTTTTTGCCTGTATGCACTAAGAAAGGGGGGTTAAATTGGTGGAAAATTAAAATTTAGATGAAAAGAAATAGAGAAAAAAAGATAGAGACATAAGATTTATAGTGGTTCAGATCAAACCGATCTTATATTCACTCCCCAATCACACTATTGGGTATTTCTACTATCTATAAATTTTTACCAAGTTCACTCTTAACTTAGTGTTTAGGCTTACACTAAACCTTATAATCATTTTTCCAAGGCTCACTCTTAAACCTAAACTAGAATTTTGATAAGGCTAACTCTAAAATCAATCAAGTGTTTTACAAAGGCTTACACTCAAACCTAGACAAGAGTTTTCTAAGGCTCACTCCCAACCTATACAGATGTTTCAATGGCTAACACTCAAACCTTTTGAGTAATCAATGCTCTTATAATAACCAAATGGATACAATTAAAAAGTTAAGGCTTTTAAAAATAAATTTACAAGCGGTTGGCTTAAATAAAGATTGTTAGCTTGTTATAAGGGTCTTTAGAGTGGTATTTATAGTTTTCTCCCCATAAATTCCCATTATAAATAGTATAGGAAAAAAATCTTCATAATAGCCATAAAATCATACATTAAATGCTTTAGAATAGTGTCGCGGTCGCAACATCATTTTCACACTTGAGATGGGAATTTCACTATCACGATCTTTAAAGATCTCAATGGCTAGTGGCATCTTCTCATTAGTGGTTCAATTATCTGTTGGAATTGTGGGCTTTTGTATGAAAGTTGCAGTTGCGACTCTATAATTGTGGTTGCGAATCCTGGATCTCACCATTGGTCATGTTCGCGATTGAGGTCACAATTCCTGCTATGACTTTAGGCAAAAATTAAAGATTTAGCCTTTGATTGGTCTTGGTCGTGATTGAGTGGGTCGCAGTCATGATTTATAGATCACAGTTGCGATTCTTATGTCTTGTCGTGACTCAGAGGCTAAGTTCCTAACTTTGGGAGAATTTTTGAATCTTCAAAATTCCAACTTATCTAATATGTTTTACCTGTAAAGCAAATACTGAACACACATATTAGATAGCTTTAATTTGATTGACAAGATCAAAATAGAGATTAACTAAGTTTTGGAACAATATAGGCTAACATTTATATTCCTTTTTTTTTTTTTTGTAACGATTTCCTAGAACTTATAAGGGCTAGATAAGGCATCCCATTATTTAATTTATGTAATTAATCATTTAATTATTTTATGAGTTAAGGAGCAGTTATATGGTTCCTCTAGAATCCATAAGGACTAAAGGAAACACTCCCATTAGCTTATGGATGTTTATTTTATTTTTTTTAATTTTTCCATGCATTCATAATAATGCCATGCTCATACATTTAAATTGTCATCTTATAATTGTCATTCATGAAACTAAATTTTAAGCCAAATTAAACTTGTGAGCCACATTTAGATTATTTAAAATTAAAAACCTAGTCCCAAAATCCTTTTTAGTTTCAAAGACTAGTGATTTTATTCTTACGTAAATTAATTGCAAAATTAATGAAATAGAGTCATAATTGGGGTTTTCCTTAATTTTTTGATTTAAAATAAATTAGGGTGGTGACTTCCGAATTATTTTCAAAATCAATCTATCTAAGCTCAAGGGCTCCAACTGTGAGTTCAAACTCAAATGAGCATTTTAATCCCTTTCTCTAGCAAATTAGGCTAGTGCTCGAGCGAGACCTCACAGCTGGTGACTCTACTGGAGACTAGTTGCTACCTTTTAATAAAAAGGAAAAGCAAAATAAGAGAATTACTATTTAGTTGAAAATTTTCTCCAAAATAATCTCCATTTGGCTCATTAAGTTTAACTTGGCTTTCATGCATCACTTTGCATAATAAAGGCCCCCTGCCTAACCTTAGTATTAGGAAAACTTTTAGATGGTGGGTAGCATTGGCTCGATAACTCTCTTCGAGCATGTTGGGAGATAGCAAAAGCATTTCACCTCACAACGAATCCCCGATCATTTTGGTGGTGTAACAAGCGATCAGTATTGTTAAACCCATGCAAGACTTCTTGACTCACATGTGGTTATGTATATCGATGCTCTAGTGGGATAGGGATTGTAAACTAAACCACCTTTCACCCTTGTGCATGTAATCGCCCTAAGTTCCATGTACCATAATAATCGAGATGTTTGTGCATATGCCCATGAAACCTTTTTTGGTTTGGATCATGACATCGTCATGCATACATAACATGAGAAACTCGATAATAAAAGACTAAGCACTTTAAACACTAAACCGGTGGTCCGTCACCCCACACGCTCACTAAATTTCCTAACTTGGAGACAAACTAAATAATGAAGAAATCCTTTTTCCAACACACCATTGCATCCACAGACCTTTTTTTCCCTTTCAAAATACAAGTTCTTACCCTTTATTTTCTTCTTTTTCCTTTAAAGGTACTGATGACCAGCACTTCCAACCTCTTTGACTAAGATGCCATGAGTGCTTTCTTCACTAATCTCCTTAAGAAGCAAGAGGAGACCTTCCAAACTGCACTCACCATTGCCTTTAAGACTCAAGATTAGTTTGCGACCTTCAATAATGCCCTCAATTCCTAACACCAATCCACCATTAATAAGGTTAAAGAAATAACTGATACCACCATTACTCCTCCTCTATGTGTTAAGCCTACTTCTACTCAAGCTAGGACTAGCCATGCCCTTACTTTCACTCCTCTCATTATCGATCTCACTGGTAAAAGAAAGCACCTGAACTCCTACATCTCCTACTTTGGATCTAAATGCCACTACATCCTCTCCGACTGTGAATCCTTTTTAAAGTAGAGATTTTTCTAGCTTTCCTAAAGCTAAGAAATTGATTGAGAAATGCAAGGTTGTGGAATGAACACTTAAGAACATAAAGAAGTATGAAGACATGATAGATGTCAAATCTCTGACTCTCTTCCTTATTCCAAGGGTTCCGCCAAAATTTAAAATGCCAGTCATATGGGCAAGTTTGATGTCACTACATGTCCTAAAACTCATCTTAAGATGTATGTGGGTACCATGAGACTATTCGAAGTGGATGATGAGCTCTTTACTTAGTTATTCCAATAGTCCTTGATGGAGTTATTGTTAAGTGGTTACTAGATCTTGACTAAAATCAAATAAAGACATGGGATGACATATGTAATGCATTTGTAAAACAATACCACTATAACATTGAGGTAGATGTCACCTATCGAGATTTTAAGATAACTAAACAAGGTCAAAAAGAGTCCTTCATCGCATTCCTTACAAGGTGGAGGGCAAAAGCAGCACATATGGTGAACCATCCATCAAAAGTAGAGCAAATTGACACCATTGTTAAATATGTCCCCCCTAGTACCAGACTCATCTACAAACACAATACCTCCCTATCTTTAAAGCTCTTATTACCACTACCAATAAGATCGAGGATTTGATTCAATTAGGACAAATTAAGGATGAATCCTTTAGTTTAATATATCACAAGAATAATAATTACACCACCAACTCCACCATCCAAAGAGAAGGGGAGGTAAATGTTGTCTCTTATCATCAATTGGTGATGTTAAAAGCAAGGAGAACTTTTTTCGAGCTTGGCATGCCCCTCAACATTATTTAGAAGAGAGCCCTAGAGGCTAATTTGGTTAAGCCCCTAGAACCATAACCTCCTCAAAACCTATTGCCTAAAGGATACAATGCTTATGAGGGCTCCAATTGTGAGTCCAAACCCAAATGAGCATTCCAATCCCTCCTCTCTAGTGGATAAAATCGGTGCTGGAGCGAGACCTCACAATAGTATGGTAATTGATGAATTGAGTCAAGTGGTAGCTATAGTGATTATGAAGTTGATGTTAAGTTGAAGAAAGTTTTAGAGTTTCAGAAGTAGGCAAAGGTTATTATTAACAAGATATTTGAGGAAGCCACACAATTGAAGGCTCAAGCTGAGGAACAACAGAGTCAATTATTGCCCATTTGTCCTTATATATATATATATATATATATATATATATATATATATATATATATATATATATATGTCTTATTTTCCTTGCCTTGAGGAAAAATGAAAAAATGAAAATGAAAAGTAATGAAAAATTAAAAATGTATCCTCACTGAGGAACCAAAATTTAGGCAAAAGCTAGAAAAATATGAGAAAAAGAAAGAGATAAAAAAAAGAATCCTTGCTATAAAGAAAAAGATAAAAAAAAGAATCCTTGCTAAGGAACCCTAATTAGGATCCTTAGGCAAAACTTAGAGGAATAAGGAAGAAAACAAGAAAAAGGAAAACTAATGAATCTTAACTTCGAAAAGGTAGTTGGCAAATCGATTCCCTCAAGCCCTAGATTCATTTGGTATGGAATCTGCTTGCCTTTCTCATCAAAGCCCACCTTCGAGTAGTAACTATCTTGATTGAGGTTTAATCATTCTAATTTAATAGAAAAATTATACATTAGATATGCATTTCATAACATCCTTTTGCATGCATTCATTTCATTTCATATATATCATGCATAATGATTTTAACTCTTTGTGTTTTTGCAACTTTAGGCCTCTCAAGCCATAATTGTAAAGTTTTAAGCTCTAAAGAATCAGTTGATAGAGGACTTATAAGCTAAATCCTAAGGTCAAAACATCTTTGAGTTTTAATGTCTAACAAAAATGATTCCTAAAACTTGGAAGTCGTTATTGCTCGCAGCGTAGAAACATGATTAGTGGTCATGATTTAAGATCATATCAACTAAGCTTTGAACAAGTGAGCCTCATTTTCAACCATTCCAATTAGGCAAATCCATAGTGTTGGGACACCTAATACTGCTTTTGGAAATCAAATGGCTAATGCTCAAACCAACTATAATGTTGTTGTAGAAGACGTATTCCCGACTTAGATGAACATATTTAAAAGAAGCAAAAGGTTGAAAAATGAGAAGCTGAAGTTTATGGAAAGTCAAATGGACTGAATTGAGAAGCTGTTGAAAGGAAAAGGGTAGATAAAATTAAGGCCTTTTGAAACTTAGCTCTATTGGGTGATGATCATTTACTAGATACGTTTAGGTTCCAAAATCTAACTAAGTTCAATAGAATAAGTGATCCAAATGTCCACCTAAAGATGTTCAACATGGTTATAAGTACCATTGATGCTTTAAAAGTCAAATTTTGATGTTGTTCCTAGCCTCTTTAGAAGGAGCCCTTATTAAGTGGTATTATGATATAGACAAGTATAAGCATAATGATTGGAATCTACTGTCTGAAAATTTTATAGAATAGTATAGGTACAATACACTACTGGAGGTTAGCCTTAAAGTCATGGAGACAATGAAGCAAACTTTGAATGAATCCTTTTATGATTACATTATGAGATGGAGAAAGAGAAGGCTACTAAGATGACTAATAGGCCAACAAAAAAGGAATAAGTCTGACTAATAGTCAAATGGACCTTGCTTTCCTTTTATAATAGGCCTTAGTCCTTTTTAGGACCTTTTAAGACCTCTATGGTATTGGTCTACAATTAGAGTAGTTTGACTATGAAAATAGTGTAGCTAATGAAGCATAAGAGGGGAATGGCTTATCGAATCTCTTTGTTAGGACTATTAGACTTCATCCTTTCAAGGTAGGTCAAACAACATCACAAGGAGAGTTCACTCATCTAAATGAGCCAGTATTTAATATTTTTCAAAGGCCTGAAGGGGAATGGATTACTTTAGCCATTAGACTTAAAGCCTTTGCCATGTAATTTCAAGGCTAATTTGTATTGCACATATCATCAAATGGTTGGTTATGATACCGATAACTACATCACCTTACAACATATGGTCTAGAACTTGATATAAAGAATGATGTAGGTCAAGCAAGTTAATGTTTATTTGCTTTTTGAACAATAATTGTTAACTTTGCTTTTCAATAAAACATAATAAGATTGATTGTTGCATGAATGTGTTTTCTCTAAATTATTCTTGCTCATATCTTTAAATTTAATTTGATTACAATTGCAATTGAGGGCATATGATATTGCATATGATAAGAGAGTGAGAGAGTTGAAAAAAAAAAAGAAAAGAGAAAAATGAAAAATGATGTGAAAGAAAAATAATATTGAAAAAGAAAAGAGATGTTAGGATGCACTCACCTTTACCCTTTAGAGTTTAACCTCTATTCAAATGGACCACCTTAGAAGTACCCTCAATAAAAGTATGACTAATTCCTTTACTTGAAAAGATGAAATCAATTCAACTAATATGATAGCATCTAAAAATGGTCAAATCCTTGAAAAGCCAAAAACTATTGACCCAAAAATGAAATCTTTGTCTTTTGAAAACTTGACCTCCAAATACCAAAAGGAACTAACTGAAATTTATTGGTCTCCTAAAACCTAGCTATTAAGAAATGAAAGGAAAAGTCTACCAAGTACCTTTTTAGCTTAGGAAAAACTTGAAAGGGCCAATTAATAACAAATGTAATGTTTAGACCCATTGCAATTGTTTTCTTATAAAATGATGAGAAATATGCTAAGAAAATGAAAAAAAGTGCATTTATATGAATGGAGAGATTTTATCTATGGAAAGCATAATGAAACAATTTGAATTGTGAAACTTTGGCTCATTAACTCTTGCTTGATTGAGTTCCCCTTCAAAAGGGATGTGTAATATTAAAGTGCTTAGTCAAGTATGTGGCAAAAGAAAGGCATATGAAGAATTCTTTAGTTTTGCTTTATGAAAGATGTCACATCCCAATTTTGGAGATATTATGGTCCTAGAACATGGGGAGACATAAGGTCACCCATGCCTATAGAACTCACTCATGCACATACAAATACTGCCTAGGATAGTATCAAAACCTCATGCATTAACTTAATTATCTAATAACAAGGAAAACCTTAACTAGTGAAAGAATAGTTTTAAAATACTTTAAATTCAATCCATAAGAAATGAATAATTAAGACTCTAAATAAACTATCAAATGAATAATACTAAAAAAAAAAAAAAACTCCCAAAACATCTAAGAGGGACCCATCATATCATAATACGACAATAGACTAGGACAAGGAAATCCCTTGAGCAAAGTAGATTTGCTTGAGCTATCACCTTGCCCCCTTATACTGCTCACTTGAAACCATACAAGGAAAAGGAGTGAGATAGATGATCTCAATGAGTAAATAATATGGCTTATACAATAGTACATATCCCTTAGAAAGGGATCATAGCTCATAACTCATAGTTCTTGGTTCATAGTTTGAAATTTAGAAAGGTTCATAGAAATCACACTCATAATATATAGAGTGAAGGCTGCTGCTGTATTCACTCATAACACATAGAGTGAAGGCTGCTGCCATATTCACTCGAACTCATAAAGGAGAGCTAGAATCATACCAAATTCTAATGATTAACATGTAACATAATAGCAAAAGATGTTTAGCTTATTGAACAAAACATAAATAATAGTGTGGTTCCAGAAAAAATGTAAGGTAAAGCAACAATCACAAAGGCTCTTTTCTTATCAGTGAATGATTAATAATAGTTTTAGACCAATTGTGCTTTGGCAACCAGAGCTTAACAAAGAAATCATACAGTTATAATTGGTAATAGAAAGGAACTTGGGCTTCAAAAATCTCAAAGGTTCACATGTCCTATAACTCATACTTGTAACATGAACATAATTTTAGTCACCTTGTGGTTCTTTAGCTCCTAGTGCTTATAGCCCTTGAACTTCTAATAATCATCAAGCTATAACATTCATTACAATTCATTACTTATTATTTGCTTAACATCATGCTATCCTATCCCATAACTATCCCATTCACATATAATATCCATATATTCTTGAAGTTGCACTTAGAAGTGCACTCATCACTTACACATAACATGTTGACTTTTTAGTCTTGCACACTTAGCCTTTTAGGCTCACATGAAAATACATAATAACTCATGCCAAGACTTTTCTATAGCCAAACACAATAAATCATGATCTTAATATCAATTCAATTTCACTTCCAACTTGTCACACTTAATACTTTTCATATACCTCGACTTAACACCTATTCTTAAAAGTATCATGCTTATCTCTTTTGACCAAATTATACAGTCAATCTCATAGTCAATTTAAGGTCATTAATCCAAAATTAACACATTATAAGGCCTAATTCATATGCCACATAATCATATACACATATTAATCAAATATGATAGTTAGGGTTTGAAAACCCTAGTGTAGGCCGAACCGCTCTAGATTTTGTCTGTAGTTACTCCTTCCACCAACATGTAATTAAATCATGTATCATTCATATACACATGTCAAAAATTATTAAAATATATTACACAAAAATTATAGACATTGGGATCGAAATCCTACTATAGGTCGAATCATACAAACTATGGTAATCATAGATTTTCTTATTTTTCTCAATTTCCGTTCATTACAGTAATATGAAAAAACATGATTCAAACCAATATTTTTCATCTAAACATAAAAAAAATCATTTTAGAACACCTTAATATACAAATCAGCACCGCTTGTTCATATGCATGAAAATTCCAACTTTTAGATTTTACGGTTCACCTTTGGTGGATGTGCGAAGAAAGAGTTGTGTTTATGGTTGAAAATCGATTTCTCCTTTAATTAAAACACCTAGGCCAAATTAAAAATCAATAAAAATAGTAAATATACAGCCCCATATGGATTTCTCATGGTTAGTTTCATAAAAATCAAATTGTAGATTGAAAGAAGAGAAAAACTAACAAAAATGATCACAAAATCGCAAGGTTTAAAGGCACCTTGTGAATTTTGGTTGAGAGGGAAGTTTTGAGAGAATTTTTCTATAAAAATAATGATGAATAATAGAATGGAGGCTGATACTACATCAAGGGGCCGAATTTCAGGTTTATTTTAGGGTTTTGGGCAAAAATTACAAGTTTGCCATTAATGAGCTAGGTTAGGAGTTTTTTGGTGTGTTGGGTTTTTAGTGAGTTGGGCCTTTAACCTAATTTTTGGGCTCATTATAAATAATAAAAAATAAAATATTTTGCTTATTATTTTCATTAAAATTCCCCCAAAAATATTTATTTAAAAATATTTTAAAAATATTCATAAAAATTATTTTATGCTTAAAAATCGCTTTATGCATGAAAATTTACTTTGCATGCAATAAATCATTTTATGCTTATGTACTCCACATAAATCATTTATTTGACAATAATAATTCATATTATGTATATTAGAACTAATCTAAGATGCCATATACTCATTAATCACATAGCACATTAATTTTCATAAAAGCACACACTCTGTCATAATTGCTCTAAATTCAAGTAAGTTGCCACGAAACTCCTAGGGTGGGTGTGGGTTATTACATTCTCCCCCCTTAAAAGAAATTCATCCTTGAATTTAGATACTTACTCATACATTAATGAAAGACTAGGGATGCTTCTACTGCATCCCTTCCTCGGTTTCTTAAGTACACTCATCTCTTCCATGATTATGCTAGTGGACCTTAATCATATATATCTCCTTGATACACAAATTTCTCCCTATCCTTGGTTCAAAATTTTACTTACTTCTCTCTACAGTCAATATGAGCTCCATGCTCATATAACCAATCCATTCCTAAGATCACCTAAAATTCTAATACATCAAGTTCTAACAATTCCACAAGAAGTTTCCATCCATCAATGTCTACCTCACAGTCCTTAAATATATACTTTACTTTCATCATTTCTCCCAAAGGAGTTAACCCTACTGAGGGTTCATTAATTAATTCCTTATCTCTACCCAAACTCTTAACAAAAACACGGAGACACAAATGAGTGTGTAACACCAAAATCTATCAAGCATCTTGCACTAGAAGTTTGAATGGGAATGATACCTTCTTCTTTTAAATCACACTAAATTAATATTCTTCCTTTGACTATACTTGATATTTACATATGTGACAGAGAAAGCCCTACCTTTCTTATTATTCTAGCCTATACGGTAGCATCTAATCCACAAATTCCTTAATATAATTCACTTAATTCATATTGTATACTTATGTATATAAAATGTAACTGATTTATTTCATTCTCATACTGATCATTACTAAATATCATTTCTCTTCTTATGGCATTAATCACAATTATCATTTAATAATTCCATATAATTCATATATCAAACCATTATCACACGTAAGCATTTCATATAGCATAGCATTATACATATCAATCATTAATCTAAGTTTGATCAAAACTTAGTAACTTCTCTTTTTAATCCACTTAACCCCACTATCAAATTATCATACTTACCATGCATTTAACATGAGCACCCATCATATAATATCACATCATAGGACATATATCACCTAGCATATATCACATATCATGGCATGTATCATGTATCCTAATCATGTAACACATAACTTATAGCATAATGAGCTCTTCTATCATCTAAAGTCAATAATCTCATAGGCAATATAAGAAATCAAACCCAAGCCAAGTAACTAAGTAGTCATATAACATCATTCATATCATATAAGTACTATGCTACTAAGCAAATAGTTACCAACTATTAGTGCGAGTCTCAATTATGTCCCTCATCAGGGCAAACATCTAATGCATAGACTCCTATTTGTTCAACACTTCTGGTCTTAATTTGCTCCATGTCCTCTTTCATAGCATGCACTCAGGACCTTAAACGTTGATTTTCCTTCATTAGGTTCGAGTAGTCTCTTTTGAACCTTTGAATCTTACTCTGAATCTAGTTATAACCTAGACACTACACAGGGTCCTCCTCATCAGGAGTCTTCTCTTTCTTGAGGTGGATCATAGGCATGACCTTTTTGAACATCTTTGTTTAGGTCCTCCTGCATGACATGCAAGGTGCTCTAAGTTGGGGTCCTCTAGTAGGAGTACTTTTCTTAGTCATCTGATAAAAGAATCATAAGGCACACCAACAATAACAAGGAGTACTATAGCTTATTAGGGTTTTGCGGATCTATACTAGTGATAAACTGCAAGTGATATGATAAGAAAATTCCTATGCTCTAGGATTATACTTAATCAACCCATTAAATAGACAAGTCTAAACTAGACTAAAAAAACTATAGCTTTGATATCAACTTTGTCATATCTCAATTTTAGAGATATGATGGTCCTAGAACATGGGGAGACATAAGGTCACCCATGCTTATAGAACCCACTCATACACATGCAAAAATTGCCTAGGATCATACCAAAACCTTAAGCATTAACTTAATTATCCAATAACAAGAAAAACCTTAACTAGCGGAAGGATAGTTATAAAATACTTCAAATTCAATCCATAAGAAATGAATAATTAAGACTCCAAATAAGCTATCAAATGAATAATATTCCAAAAAAATTAAACTCCAAGAGCATCTAAGAGGGACTCTTTATATCATAATATGACAAGAGCTATCATCTTGCCTCCTCATACTGCTCACCTAAAACCATACAAGGAAAAGGGGTGAGATAGATGATCTTAATGAGTAAATAATATGGCTTATACAAATATCCCTTAGAAAGGGTTCATAGATATTGGTTCATAGTTTGTAATTTAGCAAGGTTCACAAAAATCACACTTATAACTCACAACATGTAGAGTGAAGGATGCTGCCGTATTCACTCATAACTCATAACATATAAAGTCAAGGCCACTACCGTATTCACTCATAACTCATAACACATAGAGTGAAGACTACTGCTATATTCACTCATAACTCATAACACATAGAGTGAAGGTTGCTACCATATTCACTCATAACTCAAAACACATAGAGTGAAGGCTGCTGCCATATTCACTCAAACTCATAAAGGAGAGCTGGCATCATACCAAATTCTAATGATTAATATATAACATAATAGCAAAAGATATTTAGCTTATTGAACAAAAGATAAATAACAGTGTGTTTCCAGAAAGAATGTAAGGTAAAGCAATAATCACAACAACTCTTTTCTTGTCAATGAATGATCAATAATAGTTTTAGACTAATTGTCCTTTGGAAATCCGAGCTTAACAAAGAAATCATATAGTTATAATTGGTAATAGAAAGGAACTTAGGTTTCACAAATCTCAAAGGTTTACATGTCGTGATAACTCATACTTGTAACATGAACATAATTTTAGTCACCTTGTGGTTCTTTAACTCTTAGTGCTTGTAGCCCTTGAACTTTTAATAATCCTCAAGCTCTAACATATATTATAATTTATTACTTAGTATTTGCTTAACATTATGCTATCCTATCCCATGACAACCCCATGCACATATAATATCCATATATTCTTGAAGTTGTACTTAGAAGTGCACTCATCACTTGCACATAACATGTTGACTTTTTAGTCTTGCACACTTAGCCTTTTAGGCTCACATGAAAATACATAATAACTCATGATAAGACTTTTCTATAGCCAAACACAATAAATCATGATCTTAATATCACTTCAATTTCACTTCCAACTTGTCACACTTAATACTTTTCATATACCTCAACTTAACACCTAACCTTAAAAATATTATGCTTATCTCTTTTGACCAAATTATATAGTCAATCTCATTGTCAATTTAAGGTCATTAATCCATAATTAACATGTCATAAGGCCTAATTCACATGCCATTTAATCATATATATATAATAATCAAATATGGTAGTTAGGGTTTGGAAACCCTAGTGTAGGCCGAACCTCTCTAGGCTTTGTCTATAGTTATTCCTACAAATAACATGCAATTAAATCATTTATCATTCATATACACATCTCAAAAATCATTAAAATATATCACAGAAAAATCGATTTCTCCTTTAATTAAAACACCTAGGCCAAATTAAAAATCAATAAAAATAGTAAATATACAGCCCCATATGGATTTCTCATGGTTAGTTTCATAAAAATCAAATAGTAGATTGAAAGAAGAGAAACACTTGTGAAAATGATCACAAAATCGCAAGGTTTGAAGGCACCTTGTGAATTTCAGTTGAGAGGGAAGTTTTGAGAGAATTTTTCTATAAAAATTATGATGAATAATAGAATGGAGGCTGTTACTACAGCAAGCGGCCAAATTTTAGGTTTATTTTAGGATTTTGGGCGAAAAATTACAAGTTTGCCATTGATGAGCTACTTTAGGAGTGTTTTGGTGTATTGGGTTTTTGGTGAGTTGGGCCTTTAACCTAACTTTTGGGTTGATTATAAACAATTAAAAATAAAATATTTTAATTATTATTTTCATTAAAATCTCCCCAAAAATATTTATTTAAAAATATTTTAAAAATGCTCACAAAAATTATTTTATACTTAAAAATTGCTTTGCGCATGAAAATTTACTTTATATGCGATAAATCATTTTATGCTTATTCACTCAACATAAATCACTTATTTCACAATAATAATTCATATTATGCATAATAGAACTAATCTAACATGCCATATACTTATTAATCACATAGCACATGAATTTTCATAAAAGCACACACTTTGTCATTATTGCTCTAAATTTAAGTAAGTTGTCATGAAACTCTTATGGTGGGTGTGGGTTGTTACAAAAGAGGTCTTCTTTGAGTAGCAGCTTATGGAATTTTATGAAAGTCAAAAACTGGCTTACAAGTTCACTAATGAAAGTGAGCATCTATTTAAGTATTTAGCTTAGGGGCAACATTTTCTAGTGAATGCTTGGGTTTGCAATAAAAAGAAAAAAGAAAAAGAAAAATGAAAAATGAAAAATGAAAACTGGAAAATGAAAAATGAAAAATGAAAAAAAAAAGAAAAAAGAAAAAAGAAAAAGGAATAGACAAAGAAAAGTAGCTTGTCAAGTTAAAAATTTGATATGGTGGCTCAAGCAAAAGTTTGAGCTATATAAGAAAAGGAATAGAAAAAAGGGAAATAGCTCATTAAGTTAAAAATCTGAAACGTAGCTTAGGCAAAAGTTAGAGTATGCCTGCCTAGCTGAAAACTCAAAAGAGTGGTATGAGCAAAAGTTAAAGTTAGAATGAAAAGAAAAAGAACAAGAAAAAGAAAAAGAAAAGATTTGGTTGCAAT